>ML220124.1:441089-454743 GCA_004786065.1 Ascodesmis nigricans
CACCACCACCCACCCACCACCACCTCTTCCCCTCCATCAACCACCCCCCTTTCCATGCCCCTCTCTTTTCACAATCCTCCCCATCCTTCGTTTTGTCTTTCTGTCCCACTCACTACCCCGCCGCCTATACGAGTCTAGCCTGCGCCTTTGAACAGCTAGAAGTAGCTTCGATCTCCTCGGCCACGTCCCTCCCCCATCGCATCCCACTTCATCACCCCGGCGAACTCTCTCCGACAAGCCGCCACGTTCTCTTCCCTTCGGGTCCAGCTCCCCCTTCGCTCCCAGTATCCCGCCTTATCCTAGCCACTCCGGCACGCCCCTCCACCAGTCAATGAAAGAGCACTTCCGCAACCGGATACACTACTAGAAGCACCCGCTGCCTTCAACACCCCTCCATCAACCCCACCATCCCCACCATCCCCACCATCCCCACTACCCTCCCCCTCCTCGATCTCAACATCGACTACCCCTCAGACACTGGTCCTTGGTCGGTATCGAGAACCCTCTACACTCATCCACACACACACCCACACACAACCGTCACCATGACGATACAAACTGCCCAGTCACAGGCTGCTCACAAGAAGGGCTCAGTTGCTCAGGAGAAAAAGTACAAGTGCGCCTACTGTGCCCGGGCATTCAGCCGGTCAGAGCATCGCAGCAGACATGAACGTTCGCGTAAGTTACTACATGGAGTGCCACACTGTCGATTTAAGCTTACCCGCTGCGCAGATACCAAGGAGCGGCCTTTCGGATGTCATAAGTGTCGCAGTACCTTCGTTCGAAGAGACTTGCTTCTCAGGCATGACAGAACAGTTCACGCAAAGGATGGCGGCATTCCTCTCCACAGTGAAGTCAAGCGACGATCAAAGACAGCTTCCTCGGCCGGTCCGTTGAAACCAACAATAAACATCGAGCCCGCTACATACGAAGAGTTGGAAGGAAACAGCGATGGGATGGTTGATTTGGAGAGAGCAGCAGCGTTGATGACGGAGCTTCGCCAGGCCGCCGCCATGGTCGATCAGCAGCAAGAAGATGGCCGTGAGAAGTCACGGAGATCAATGTCTTCTGGTCCTGAATACGAGTCAGGAATGTTTGCTTCCGGTGCTATCCACGTCCAGAACATGTCGACGTATGATCCACCGACTCCGTCGTCAACAAGTGGTGCCGATCTCCCATCTCATACCCCAACATCCCACTGCGCACAAGACTGGAACTCGAATACTCTGCAATTGCCAGTTGGCATCTACCCCACCTCAATGGAACGCTCGTTCTCGGCGGAGCCAACACCGTCGTATGTAGGCTCACCAAATCCCTATATGCACGGCCCACCCTCCCCATCTCCCCTCGCATCATCGCCAGCCTCCTCACTTCCAACCCCACCATCAGTGCAGAGCGAGTCAGAGCGTGAAGTTGTGTACGAAAACATTGCAAAGATTGATGAGGAGTGTGCTGTTGTGAATAAGTTTCGCCTGCCCCGCAGGAGCGCCCTGAATAGGTATCTGGCTGCGTATTTCAACTTGTTCCACCATCACTTGCCGTTCCTCCACTGCCCATCTTTTCTTCCTGGCAGCGTGGCACCACCCCTGTTTTTGGCAGTTCTGTCTGTTGGCGCTCTATACACGTTCGAAAGGGAACAAGCGTAAGATGCATTCTGTGCCAGTTGTTTAGCTCCTTACTGACAAACAGTAGTCATGCACTCCATCTCTCGTCAAAGGCGCTGGTTCACAACTATCTCACGCGCAACACGGAGCTGAATGCTCGCAACTGCCCGTTGTGGGCTGCTCAGACGCTGTTGCTCAACTCGATTTTCGCCAGCTGGAGCGGAGACCTCAAAGGCGTCGAGTCGGCCATGGCTGTCCGCCCCCTTCTTGTGAATGTAAGGTTCCGTTTCAACAATTGTTTACATGTTTGCTAATATTGAAACAGATGGTTATCGGTGGTCGCTACGAGCTGCAGCTTAAAACCGAGCGACGTGGCGAGGACAATGAGCCTATCACCAAACAGGACTGGCTCCGTGACGAAGGATGCAAGCGCACATACTTTGCCATCGAGGTCTTCTTTGGCATGTTGACGCTGACTTACAACCTTCCTCCTCCTCTCGAGTCGAACGAGTTTGATGCCATCACCCTTCCGTGCTCGGAATCTCTGTGGAACCTGGACCTGTCGGATGATCAGACCTTGCGCGAGTCGCTCGCCAACGAGGCGACCCCGACGTATGCAGATGCCCGCAACCGTCTCTTCCACGGCGAGCCACCGCAGTACAGCGTGTTTGCCTCCCGCATCATGATCAATACGCTCTTCCTCACTGTTTGGGATGTGAAACAAAATCCCCAGGCGTTGGAGGACGATGAATCAAAGTATCGGGAAACCCTTCGTGTCGCGCTAGACACGTGGCACAGGGCTTTGGACTTGTGCACGCCGGAAAGCATGATTGTTCCTCTCACGCAGGCCCCGCAGAAGGGTCATCCTCTGATCTTTAACGCGCTGGCCATGTATCGGTGCGCTGCTGCCCGCTTGGAGGTTGACCTCTTTGCCATCCAAGAGGCCGTCCAGCACCACAGCCCGGAGGATGTCGCAAGCGCCATGTCGACCCGCCTCATCCACAGATCAGACGCAATGACAAAGGTCATTCAGTTGTGTTTTGAGTGTTTCCAAATCCCCGCGTTGATGGGTATCCGCTGGGTTGCGCGAACCTCGGCACTCAACTGGAGCGTCGAGCATCCCCTGTGTGGGTTTGACCTCATGATCATCTTGAGTCTGTGGCTGCAGAAGTTGGAGGAAGAGGCCGATGAGATCCCGCCCACTGAAGAGGAGCACGCAATGCTCGCAAAGATTCGCCACTTGTTTGATGATGATTCAGTCGAGATGTTTGGATCCCGTCTCAGCGCCGCTGTCGCGAGAGTGTGGGGTGGAATGATTGATGAGGTGGTGGTGTGGGGGTGAGTCTCTTATCCCTTCTCCTCTAGCTATGTTTACCCGTGTCTGACTTCCAAACAGTATTACGAAACTCCTCGGCGAATCCTTCAAGATTCACTCACACACACTCGCGCTCAATGACGATGCCGGGATGACGCTGTCGTCGTCGTCGTCGCCGTCGCCAGCTCCGGATACGGATATGGACAGTGATATGGATTAGAGATCCTTGATCAGCAGAATACTCGTCTCCGCCGGGCCCCACTCCCCGATATAGTATGACCGTTACGATTTTTTTTTTTTTTCGACCGTTGGATTTTGATTGGTTGGCTTGAGACTTCTTCGACTTCGTCTTCTTCGATCGCGGCATAAACTTTTTTGAGACACTCGTAACGGATATTTTAGTTTTGCGATACCTTTGGTTTTATTTGTTTCCTTGCTTGTTGCTGTTGTTGCTGATATCTCCTCTTTTTTTTTTACTTACACATGGCGTCGCGGCTCGGATCTTATTTAGTACTACTAACTACGTTTTTGTTTTTGCCGTTGTTTTATCGTTTGTCTTTCTTCGTCTGTTGGCATGCATTCTGATATCCTCCTTTTTGTTTGAGCGCTTTTTGAAGTAGTATACTTAATACTTTTTGTCGTCATGTTTTTGCGTTTCGTCGCGTTTTGCTTTTTGTTGATCGTCTTGTTTGGCTTTTTGGTTGGATCGGCAGGCAGGCAGGATGGGATGGATGGTAGTGCTGTGCTTTCGTGTTTTTCTACCTTCTTGCTGTTTTGGCTGGGTTCTTCGGGTTTTTGTCGTTGTGGTTATCGTTGTGGTTGTGGTTGTTGCTCTTCACCGGTGTGGAGCATCAATGACAATACGGGTATTGGATATATGATGATGCGGATGCTGATGCGGAGGTTTGGTTTGAGTTTTTAAATATGGGTAATTAGTTTTTAGTTTAGGATAGGGTAATGATAATAGAGATGGAAGACTCGGGGAATAATGGATTCAACATATTGCATAGTCTATCATGAGCGAACAAGTTCTTCGATTGGGGGGTTCATGAGGCGTTCGAGTCGTTGATGTGTAGATGTACTCTACTAGTTAGTACTCTACATGGCGATGGCGATGGAGATGGGTGTCACCATGCCGTTGTTGTTGGTGCCCTCGGCTTTCTCTCGATATCACGATGTTGATATCTGCAAAGGTCTGCCCAGCCGAGCCCGGCATTGTGGTTGCGAAATCCATCCAACAGAAACAGGGGGAAGAAATGCAGTCACGGTCACGGTCACGGTCACGGTCGCGGCCGTGGCAATGGAGGCCAGCCTCGGGCGTTGGTTGAAGGGTTGGAGAGCTGCGGTGACTTGGGGCTTGCGTCTTCTTCCGGAGTTGGAGTTCGAGCACGGTGGAGAATGATGGAGGATGATGGAGGGAAGGTGTCTCTATTTCGTGTACTCTACTATAGCTATTCTACTCAGTCGAGTGTGGTACTGGTGCCGGTGCCGGTATACACACGCGAAATGGACAAGGCGTTATGAGCGGTTGATTGAGTACTATGCTATATAGTCGGGTCCAGATAGATGGGATACCTACTATTTGGTGGTGCACGGTCTGGGGTCTGGGTTGCAAGGGGTAGTAGTGTGGAGTTGTTAATGGTGACTGGTGACTGGGATGTTGGGTAATGTGGGAATGAGAGGGTGTTGGTGGGTATGTTTACTGCTGTTGCTCAGGCTGCTGAGGCTGCTGAGGTGACGGCGACGTGTTGGTACATAGCAGCAGCAGGATCCTCCCCGCTCCCCCGGTGGGGGGGTTTGTTATGTGTTATACTTTGTTGCTGTGCCGGTTAGCTCTGCCGGTAGTTGTCGGGAATCGGTTTGGATGGTATTCCACGGTTTCATGGTTCCTAGTCACAACTTCTCCCCGTCTTCATCCTCACCCTCACCCTCCTCCTCCTCCTCCTCCTCCCGATTACCCTGCGCCGCACAGTTCGGGAACTGGATTGGACTCAGAAGTATGGGGTGTGGGGTTGTCGCCGCGGGATTGTGTAAGATACGTTAGGGATGGGGGGATGTGGGTAGCCGGTTTCTGCTGTCGTTCCTGTCATTGCTGTTGCCGTTGAGGTTGGTGTTGATATCGGTTGGTAAAACGTGGTTGCGCTGGAGATGCGGTGGCCCGGGGATCGGTTGAAGGGATTCGTGGTTGGGATGTCGGATTCGAACTCGGGAGGAGGGGGGCGGATATTGGTGGCGGTGGTGATGGTGATGATGAGCGACTGATGGTGATGATGAGCGTCTGATGGTGATGATGAGCGTCTGATGGTGATGATGAGCGTCTGATGGTGGCGATACCCCTCCTCTCCTTCTCCTTCTCCTCCTCCCCCGCAATCCACCCGGTACCATGAAAGTACACTGAACTCCCATAGCCCACGGTGACACAGTATACTGCACTCCCCCGTATCCTCCGTGTCTGCTGTGTCTGCTCCGTCCCGGGGCCACTGATAATGTGGTGTTGGCTGTTGTTGTACGGGGTCTGGATATGCGGCTGTTGCGACGTTTGCGGTGATGCGTTATGTTGTGTGATGATGATGGGGGGTTCAGCTGTCCTCGAGGCGCAAACTGTGGATTGGTGGGTTTGCGTGTTGGTTGGGGAGGTCGGAAGCATTGTCGGGAGTTGGTATTGGGTGTGGAGCTGGAGGTGGGAGATGGTGAATCGTGGGGTCAGGGGCATCAATTAGGAGTCTGTGGGACAGTGAGCTGGTTCGAAGGGTAGGAGACGTCGGGGGCCTAGAGGTCGGATATTTTGGAAGGCGGTCGGTGTAGGAGATGGGAACCAGGTAAACGATGAGGCGGGTGTTATGTATAACCGGGTGTGAAATGGTGTAGATGATTGTACCATGTCCGGTGGTGCCGAAATTGGCACAAACGTTGACATCCCATACTCGAAGGCTGTTTTCGATATTCCGACAGACAGACAGACTCGGAGACTGTTTCGGCAGTTCTTCGCTCGTCAAGTGAAACGTCCGATTCGTATGGCCAATTCCATAGACTGTTTCTTTGAATGTTCGATGACGACCTTGCTGCCGAGCGAGTTCCTCAGAAAGTCCATTGGTTGCTCGTATTCGACAGTCCAAGTCTGGCGCACCATTTCCACCACCAAGGCATTCAACTCCAGCCCGGTGTCTCCAATCAAATCCAACTCCTCCTCCATACCCAGGCCAGAATCGACGCCATCCCATCCAAACAGACACCGCCCGCGACAACCTCGTCTACAGACCTCTGAACCTGTCCGCCGATATTTCACCATCCAAATCCAAGAAGCGTCGAGCAGGAGGAGGGCCGAAGGGCCGAATCCTTAATCTCCGTAGGGTGAAGTGAACCTCCATTCATTCCTCGTAACCCAAGTCCAAGTAGGCAAGTCCAAGTAAACATCTCATCTTCTCAATTTCCCCGCACCCCACATCCTCACCCCGCACCAGCAACTCCGGCCATCCTCCTCATTATTCCCTCCAAACTGTATCCGCCAGTGCGTGTGAAAGATTCACCGAAAAAGCCCTTCCGCTCGTGATTCCGTCAATCTCCGTTCGTTCGGTAATAGCGTGCTGGTCCAAGTTAGGTTGGTGCTGCTATGTCGTTGTGTTCGAAAATGAAAAATGCAAGTTGTGTGTTGTGTGTGGTGGGCGGTTTGTGTGGTGAGTCACAGGTCGAGCCACTGTGCGTTATGTAAGCGATCACAGTGTTGCTGTTGGAGCTGGATTGTGGGGAGGACTCGCGGGTTAAATGACGTTCTGGTGCTCTGGGGTTCTTCATCTCAGGGGCTTTGCTGATACCTATCGGTGCTGTCAGTCGGATAACGTATTCCTCCATCACGACGGACCAAAAATGAACCCCTCACCATGACGAACAACCTCCATCACAGTAATGACAAAAGGGTTGACGAAAAGAGTAAAAAGAAATGCGCCAAACCCGGATTGAACGGGTGACCTTCAGATTAATGACCGAATCACTTCAGTCTGACGCTCTCCCAACTGAGCTATTGGCGCTGATCGATGGAGGATCACTAGAGCAAGGTACATGAGTCCAAATGTGGAGGCGGAACGGTTTGCGGAGTAACAAAGACTGGTGGAAGTCTTCTGGACAGACGGATCAAAGAACCGGGAAGGAGACACCGGGGCAGCGGCGGCATGGCGCGACGCAGACGGGGCCTGGAAGAGTTATGGCTGGACCTTGGGAAGGAATCAGGAAGCCATCGACGCCGAGCTATTCGCCATTGCGGCGACCCCGAAAACCATGTCACCAAGCGCATGGCCTGACGAAATACGGATCTTCACTAACTCCAAATTTGCGCTGGAAAGAATCAAGTCATTGGACCCAGGGCCGGGACAAGAAATGGCCAACGAGATCCGGAAAAGCTACGCGGAACTAAGCAATAGAGGAGTGGATGTGCATCTACACTGGGTACCCGGCCATCAAGACATTATAGGTAATGATACAGCAGACAAAGCAGCAAAAGAAGCTGCCACCCGGAACCCGAATTCTCGGCGGACTCAGAAACCCTCATTAGCCCATATCAGCCGACTGATCAACGAAGCCAGACACCAAGAAGAGAAGCAGTGGTTTGGGGAGAAGTGCCAAAAGTACTATCCCCAGCGATACAAGCTCAGGATGTCTACCAAAGTGGACCCAACAGCTGCAAAAGCTCAGAAAAAAGTCGCTCTTCAATACTACAGGTTTGCGGCAGACCGCGCAGTCACAGCGGTCTACCTAAAATCGATAGAAAAAAGAGACAGCGACGAATGCTGGTGGTGCGACGGACCCCGTCAGACCCGCGACCACCTGTTCAAGGAGTGTAGAACATGGAGAAGGGAGCAAGAGGAGCTCTGGAATAAGCTGACGAAAGGAGGGTTCAGGAGGTCGCACGCGGTGTCGTCAATATTCGCTGAACCAAGGGCTACCACGGCGTTACTGAACTTCATTGGGAACACGCTTGTGGGAAGATCAAAAACAGAGGAAGAGGACCGAGCCAGAGACGAGCGAGAGCACGAGGAAGGGGGATGGGAAGAAGAGGAGGCAGACAGTGGGTAGCGGGGATTGAGGATACATATGCATAATGCTGAAGAAGAAGACAATGGAGGATACAGGAGAGCCTAAGTACACAACAGGGTACAGCTCAAAAGGTAGCCGCTGCAGAGGCAGCAAGGTTGGCGACGTCTGTATGCTAGTTTCTCGCGCCATATCCCAAAGGGACGCATGTGCTAAAATGATTACAAACAAACAAAGAAAAAGTTTGCGGAGTAATGTGCGGTTGAAATGGGTCTTGTGGGGTTAGTTGCAGTGGGTTCGGGAATCAGAATGTCTTCAGTGAGAATATTGATGGTGGTGATGAGGTTTATGGCTCGATACCGGTGGTTGGTGGCCAGACCCATGAAGTCTCACCCGGAAGTACTGGAAGCTCACTCGAGCTCGCCATAACTTCAAACCGCCCTCCTAATTCTCAAATACGCTAATATACCTTCACCGCCCTCACAATCATCATGTTCATCCATCTACAATCCCTCACCTCCCACCTCCCAACACCTCCCCCCATCCCTCACAGTCTTACCCACCACCACAATCATCACCTCACCATCCCCACCTCTCATACACCGCATAATCCGTGACCACCAACATCTCCCCATATGAACCCACCTTCCCTTGAATTCCACCAGCAACGAGATGCAACTTCATGCACACACACATCCCCATCGCATGTGTCATCCTACCGGCTGAACGGGATGAAATGTTATCCACTGCGGTGCACCTCAGAGCCAGGAATGTTCCCTGGGTGCAGAGACTTGATTGAGGGAGGTTGATGTTGATGTTGATGTTGAGAAGTGGGTGGCGAGGATTCAGTGGCTTGGTGTCGAAACGGGTTGAGAGTGAGGTAGTCAGATGGGGGGGGGGAGAGGATGTAAAGGCTGAATGATGGAATTGGGGGATAAGTAGCTTTTGGAGGGGAGGGTATTGCGGTGAGGGGGTTCCCGATGGAGGGGTGCGGGTAGTTGTGGAGGATGAGGATCAGGAGAATGTGGAGCTGTGAGCTCGAGTCTTGATGGCGAAGATATTGTTCGCGGTGGTGGATGAACCTACTCGGGTGCTCAGCGAGGGGAATGGTGGGATTGGCGATATCGGGGATGTGTACTGAGGAAATTTGAGATGGTTACTCTACATACGTCCGTAATAAACCAAGTTTGGGATGAGATCGAGGCTTGCCTCGCGGGAAGCTGGAGACTTGGAAACGTGTATAAGAGTTGGTTTGGCATCGCGCTGGGACAGCTATTCCACCAGCGTTTGGCTCAATCAGAGGTTCTGGAAGGAGATATTCCAGACACTCATCTGGCTCGTAATTACAGTGCTTGCTCATACTTCTTTGATATGAAACACACACCCATCACGGGGTCTCTTTCTCTCAACCTTCATCCTTAACATGCCGTTAAGTTAAATATCAGTTTTTCGATTATCCTAGCCTCGACTCTCAAAATCAAATCTTCTTCTCATTCCAGTCATATGCATTACTTGAATCACGTACTAGTCCGATTATCAAAATTCCATACCTATTATCCCCGCGACCCACCCTACTCCCGCCTACCACGCACCCATCATCACCATCGCAACCTTAAACCCCGAATCATCCTCCATGGTCCAGATCCGCAGTTCCTCAGAAAGTGGGGTAATGGGACTGTGCGTGAAGAATTCGCGGAGTCGGGAGCGGGATGGGGTCTGTGCGGCTCGGGGTCTGGTGGCGGGGAAACGATGGGGAGGATGGGAGGGGATGGCGGTGGATTGGAGGGGACCACGGCTTCAGGAGAGTTAATGAACGACGGGGAATGGTTGGTGGGGAGGTACGGGAGGTGATGGGGGCTTGTTGGGGTGAGGATGGAGGGGGTTGGGAGGAGGGACCAGGGTGATTCATGGGTGGTGATTCGGCGGGGTTGGTGAGATGGGGTGATGTGAAGCTGTGAAGAAGTGGTAATGGTCGGGGGAGAGAAGTGAATGCTGCTTTTCTGCTTAAAAACAATTTTTTGCTTGTCGGGAACCATGGACAGCCATGTGGTTGAACACCACGGCGCTCGCGGCGGTGTTGTTGGTGAGTTGAAGTTCAAGTTTCCACTACTTCTACGAACTCATCATCCAGGTTCGGTAGGGACTGGTGATATTGAATATACCCAAGATAGCAACTTCTCCAGACCCAAGTGGATGCAGAGAAGGCACAAATATACCTCTTTTCCGGCTGGAGGGTAACTACTAATCTAGACTGGGCCCGGGGAGCGTTGATGGTGTTGATTAAAGAAAGACGGGGATTTCAGTGCTCCATATGGGTGGGATCGTTGGGGGTTTTATCCGCAGAGTGTGGAAATAGCTCTCACATGATGTTCAAATTTCGCCTGGCCCTCTCAGTAGCTCTGGACCGTATCCATCATCGTCAACATTAAACTCGCCCCCATCATAGCTGCGAATAGCTGCAACAACGGACGGTGAATATCTACTCTATACCACCGCCCAGCAGCGCACCCGAGCGGGCTCATGAACGCGCAACCAGTCCATAATCTTTTCATCATCGACACTCTCCCGTGTGGTCGCTGTGGTGACGGTGATGCTCGATGATCGCCGAATCTCCACATCACAGCACGGATATCCGCTGTCCACCCACCACATCCACCCCCCCAGTCTCTCCAACCCCCAATGCTCCGCACAGATACTCCAGTCTCCCACTACCCCACAACACCCACCGATCTCCAACCATTGATTGATTGATTGATTGTAATCATTTAAGCGCATGCGTCCCGTTGGGATATGGCGCAAGCTACGTACACGAACGTCCCCTTTCCGCAGTGCTGAACTGCCTTAACTCCAGGCTCTGTTTCATCCGTTTTCAACCCCTTTCTCGCCGGCCCTGCTACCTCTGTAGTGGCCACCATTCGAGTTGTACGCACAGCATACTTCGGCTCTCCTATCTCTACCTGCCGATCTCCATTGATTGATTGATTGGTTGATTGAATTCATTTAAGCGCATGCGTCCCTTTGGGATATGGCGCGTCAACTACTCTACAGCTTCCTCCCTCCCCTTCCCCTTTTAGTTCTGCTTCTTACAGGCCTTCTGAATACATGGAAATTCGTCCACAGTCAACCCTATTTCTCGCCGACCCTTCGCGCTGGCGATGGCCGCCTTTTGAGTTGTGCTAGCAGGCTGCTAAGCACGTTCTCTCCTCTTCCTTTCCATTATTGTGTATGTCACCTCCCCTCCGCCCTCTGCTCTCTCCGCCCCCTCCACACCGATCTCCAACCATGATTGATTGATTGATTGATTGAATTCATTTTAGCGCATGCGTCCCGTAGGGATATGGCGCGGCAACTACTCTACAACCTCCACCCTCCCCTCCCCTATGGTTCTGATTCTTTACAGGCTTTCTGTATACATGATGCTCGTCCGTTGTCAACCCTCTTTCTCGCCGACCCTTCGCACTGGCGATGGCCGCCTTTTGAGTTGTGATAGCAGTCTACTAAGCACGCTCTCTCCTCTTTCTGTGTCATTGTGATATATAATCCACCTCTCCTCTGCTCTCCTCTGCTCTCCTTTGCTCTCCGTTCCTTCATATCAGCGTCCCCTGCTTCACTCTCCTTCTGCTTCCGCCTTCCCCTCTCCGTGCTGCTCCCACCCCCACTCCTCCGCCCTCCTCTCTTCTTCTTTTCTTATTTCCGCATCGTGTTTTACCTTTCCCACATCCGTCATTTCCAAATATTTCAGAACGGCCGCTGTCGCCTTCCGTTCTGAAAATACAGTAGAGAGTGCATGTCTTTTCGTGAGGCCGACCTGCTTTAGGTCTTTCCACAGCTTCTCTTGTTGTCTTCTCCAGTGTTTGCAATCTTTAAACAGATGTTCCCGGTTCTGACGAAGGTCTCCGCACCACCAGCACTTGTCACTAGTGGCTCTCCCTATTCTTTCCAGGTACTCCGCAGTTAGTCCTTTGTCTGTGGAAAATCTGAAGTATCTACTCGCTAGGCTTTTGCAGGCCCTCATCGCTGTTTGGTCTAGCTTCCGGGTTCGGGGGAGCTTGAATCTTTGCGGGTAGTATTTTTCGCACGTCTTGACTGCCCACTCTCTCTCTTCATCCTCCGTTCTCTTTCTCAGGCTTCACGCAATGTGGGTGACAGAGGTCGCCCCCAAAGCGTCTTGCATCCGGATGTAGGCTTTGTCTGGTGGCTTCTTTCGCAGCGGCATCTGCGACCTCGTTTCCCTCGATCCCGTGGTGCCCTGGGACCCAGTGGAGGTGAATGTTGATTCCTGCTTCTTCCAGTTTTCGGTAGTGTTTCCTAATATCTTCTGTTACGCTAGACCCTGGGCCCGGATCTTGTGATTGGATCCTCTTCAGTGCTACTTGTGAGTCTGAGAAGACTCTGAGCGTGTCCGCAGGGGTTTCGTTTTCATATTCCAATGCATAACGTAGAGCTCCGGATATGGCAAATAGTTCAGCGTCGATCACCTCTTTCGTTATTCCCAAGTTCCATTGTCTCGTTCGCCAGCCCTCCTCCAGGTCCAGTTGGGCTATGGCCGCCCCGATGTTTCCCTCGGTGCTCCGTGACCCGTCCGTCCATATTGCTATCGTTCCTCTCGGCGGGATTGCGTATATTGATGCTACAGCTGAAGCTCTCTCCATATCCATTATGTGGATCCTGTTTTCTGGAATCGGAGGCTCTGTGGTTTTTCTGGGGACTATTTCAGCTCCGGCATCCAACGTGGCTGCTTCTTCAATTCTGCTTCGCAGTAGTTTCCCGATAGACTTATGCGTTTCACCCAGCCGGTGGATGTCTGGGGGTATAAGGAAGCTCAGAGGGTGATTTGAAGGGAGCCCCATAGTTCGTGATGCGTATTTTCTCTGCCTGTGATTGAGTAGGAACTGTGCCGAGCGAAGTCCCGCTACCGATATCAGCGGCCCTATTGGCGTCGTTCGTAGTGCGCCGGCGATAGCCCGAGCTTGTCTGTTGACGACTCTTTGGATGTCGTGTATTCTGGAGTCGTTGGGCTTCATGTCCCACCAGAGTTCAGTTCCATACATTAGGACAGGTTGTTCTACTGCGAGCTGTATTTTCCTGATGTTCTCCGGGGAGAGGCCTTGGGTAGAGGCTAGCCGTCGGATCCGGCGTTCACTTCTTTGCCCTTGCGTAGACAGACGTTGTGGTGCTCTCGGAGCCTTAGGTGGCTGTCGATCCAGATACCGAGCCATCGTGTGGCCGTTTGATTGTAAGTTATCTCTGTTTCTCCGACTTTGATCTTTAGGGAGGCCATGGCATCCTTAAACTTCTTGTCGTTTTGTCGCGAGAATAGTATTGCCTCTGTCTTGGAGAGCCGATCTCCAACCATTGATTGATTGATTGATTGATTGTAATCATTTAAGCGCATGCGTCCCTTTGGGATATGGCGCGAGAACTAACATACAAAGCGTCCCCTTTCCGCAGTGTTGTACTGCATCTACTCGAAAACTCTGTTTCATCCGTTTTCAACCATTTTCTCGCCGGCCTTGCTGCCTTTGCAGTGGCTGCCTTTGCAGTGGCCGCCTTTTGAGCTGTACACTGCTGTGCACTTAGACTCTCCTGCATCTACCGGTTTCTTCTTCCCTTGCTTTACTATGTGCTCATACCCTCCTCCACTCCATACTCTTCCTCCCACCCCCATTCCTCATGTACCCGGTCTTCTTCGGCTCTATCCTCGTCCTCT
>ML220124.1:456440-493068 GCA_004786065.1 Ascodesmis nigricans
GGCTCGATCCCGGGTTTGAACCGGGGACCTCTCGCAAGCAAGCTTCTTAGGGTGGGCCCTAAGCGAGAATCATACCACTAGACCAACCGAGCTGATAATTATGTCTAAATTCCCATTTTGGGATGGCAAAGGTATATGCATATTTGAATATGTGATTTTAAGGTGATGGTATGGCTCAGAGGGTGATGGTATGGCTCAGAGGTTAGGAGTAGCCATACAGGTATTCCATAAGGCAAGCCCCTCCTTTTGGTCTCGGGTTCGAATCCCGGCATCACCACTTTTCTAAGCATGCGGTCGAAACTTTGTTTCTCCACGCTAAAAATGCGGCTAGGGGGTAAGCCAACCGAACGAGGAGGGATTAGCTATGTCATCAGACTGGCCACCCAAATGGCGTCCCTTGCCAGTGCAATGGGACGGCGAGAAGAAGGGTTGAAAGTGGACGAACATTATGTATTGAAGGAAAACAATGTATTAGACAATTGGGGAGGGAGGATGATGTGTAAGGATAGTTGACGCGCCATACCCCAACGGGACGTATACACTAAAATAAATTCAATCAATCAATCAATATGTTTATTGTTTGGTGTTCTGGCCTCAGCGCCAATGAATATACTAAGTTCTCAGACAAGTGTGTCTTAAACATGATTTGATTGAACATCTCCCCCACTGCTGACTCACCCACTCCATGGACCACCACACCGCGATGCTTCACCCGCATCTCAGTCATCCGCATACGACGCACCTCCCTCTTCCCTGTCAGTGATGACGAGTCCCCCCCCCTCCGCCTCCCACGCGACCTTCCATTCGGCACATCCTTCTCCATCGAGCCCTCAACCGCCTCTGCTAAGCCCCAATTCGGATTGCCATCCAGCGTGTCGCCATCTCGTCGAGCACCTCAGCCACACTGCCAGTTGTACCTTTCTCCCCGCACCTCAACGGGAATGGGGATCCCAACGGGTACATATTGGTCGTCATGGGCATGAACCCATGAAACGTATGCCGAGCAGCACTGTGGGGCTGCGCAAAATGCGGCGATGCGTACGCGGAAGACGCGGAGGCAGGGGCGGAGGGGCGGGTTGCGGGAGCTTTTTTACGAGAGAGAGCTAGGTAGCTAGATGCCTAGGTGCTACTTATATCGGCCGGTGGCACATATGACCCCTCTTTCCCTCTTCTTTCTCTCTCTATCGTCCGCCAGACAGTATCGTCATCGTCCCCGTCATCGATCGATCCTCCTTGAAAGAGTACCAGAGTCTGTGATAAACAGCTCCCCCAACGACCACCACTTCCTCCGTTCGAACCTCCGGAATCTTACCACCACAATGTCCGACCCCTACAACCCATACGGCCAACAGCCCTCCCAATACCCCCCTCAATACGGCGGCTCCCCCTCTCCCTACCCTCCCGCGGGCTCTCCTTACCCCCCTCAAAACCCCCCATATCCTCAACAAGGCTCTCCCGCGCCCTACCCCACCTACGGCGATCCCTATCAACAACAACAGCAACCTCCGCAGCAACAATACGGCTCCCCGCAACCTCCACAATACGGCTACAGCCCCGCCCCGTCCGGCAACCCTTACGAGCAGCCCCAGCAGCCTCCCTACCCCTCGCAGCAGAATCAGCAGCAGCAATACGGCGGCCCGCCAACCGGTAACCCTTACGACCAGCAACAGCGTGACGGCAACAACGGCGCCGGCTACTACGGCAACAACGATGGTCAACCGCAATACGGGCAACCTGGCTACGCAGGTCCTGGCGCCTATGCTGAAGGAGGCCCAGCTCCGGGCGAGGAGGGCGAGCGTGGGATTGGGACAACGTTGGCCGCGGGCGCATTGGGCGCGTATTCGAGCAATAAGATGGGGTATGGGAAGTTGACGGGAGCTGCGGTGGGGGCCGCGGGTGCGTTTGCGGTTAGTATGATGGCAAAGAAGAATAAGAAGAAGAAGCATGGGACAAGGGGGATTGATGATTCGGATTCGGAGTAGATGGGATCCGGAGGGAAGTAGTGGGGAGGGGAGGGAAAGTGTTGGCCTGAGAATGAGTATGAAGTTTTCTGTTGTTTTGTTTTTCTTGTTTCGGGGCTATTGCTGTTGGAGATCGGTTAGGATTGCTTGGGGATGATATCTTTAGGAAGAAAATGACAAATGCCTGGATACAAAAGTGCTGGCCTCATGGTGTCGTGGTTCATTAAGAAATCATCCAGGCCCAATCGTGACTTCGCAAACCGCGCCGTTGCTCTTCCCTGCGTGGTGAGGGAGTGATTGATGGTAGGTGGCTCCGGATAGTGATGTTCTAGCGAACGAAGAAGTTCGTACATCACACACGTCACCGGGCGTCTCGCTGTACTTTTTGATGCGTCGTTGGGGTATACGGTATGCATGGTGTGGGCCATCATCAACACCACTTAACCAGTGTCATCACCATGTAATAGTAAAACCCAATCCCAGAATTGAGGAGTCATATCCTTGCTAAATAGATCTTCCAACTCCTCTCTCACACTCCAGCGCCCTCCCTCGAGATCTGGCCCTCCACCTCTGGTGGAACTCCGAGGCATCATTTCTTATCATCATCCCAAGTGGCCCAGAAGCTGTTCAGCATGATTGCAGGGTGAGAGATGATGGTTATTAAATGTGAAGGGGTGGGGATGCAGGCGTGGGCGGAGCGTGTCCACACAGATACGCCTTTTTGCGTGTGCGTGCATTGTTGATATACAGGTGCTGTGAGCCTCACATATGCTGGTGATCCAAACGCGATGTCAAGAGGGTAACTGCGCGTTCCAATGTTGTGGTTGCAACACACACGACTCAAAATTTCGTAGGGATACACGGGGATATACGGGCCCTTACAGCGGCTCAGGACCACAGAACGGTGCTTCAGAAGTCACGGCGGGCGGAATATAGTAGTAGATGGTACTTTAATACCAGCTTTTCGATGTATCACAAATGCAAACTGAGGCATAACTCCACATAGCGATGAGTTCATAAGATTCATAAATTCTCCGTACCAGGTTTCTGGATTGCCACAGAAGGCTATGTATCGATAATATGGGGGAACCATCTTAAAAATTTAAAACCCTTGACCTTCGTTACAGTACTTGATAATAACAGCAAAGAGAAGAAAAAGAAGAAAAAACATAAGGATCAAAACAACTTGAAAGTAAACCACCTCCACACGAAATACAGTATCACACTCGCAAGCAACCTTTACGACCTCGTTGAACGACCGCCATAACTCCATCTCCGATGCTCAACATTCCTTTTGATACCCTCCAAGTCTCTCCCTATCCCACTCCGAATCTGGCCGTTTCCCATCCATCACAACTCCCACTTCCACCCATTCTGGATCCACAACCTCAGCAACCACCACCGCCACCGAAAGTCAAAAGAAAGTCGCATCCCATATCCTCCACCCGCCACCGTGATCCAATCCAGCAACACGGCTGTTCCATACTTCGAATGCATGATTAACCAGTGTAGGTTTTGAACTGGCACGGAAAGGTTGAGTTGAGATGAGATGAGAGGAGGCGAGGGAGATTGCTGGTAGGAGGGCAGGGGAAAGGAGAGGGAAGAGAGACTGTGACGGAGAGTTAGAGATGTCGATATTCTGGAAGATCGGTGTTAATTGGAGTCGGCGGTAGAGGTTGTTGATTCCGTCTTGAGCGTTTCGAGATGTTCAAGCTGTTCCTTCAATAGCACGGCAATATCCCAATGGCCGTTTTTAGCAGCAATTTCTAGCGTAGCCGGCCCGTACTTACTATTCAAGCGGCATCAACATCAATCCGCCCTAGGAGCATGCGCACCACATCACCATGTCCGTTCTCAGCAGCATAGGACAGTGCAGCCCTCCCGAAGATATCACGGACGTTGACATGAACAGTAGGCTGTTGAAGCAGTAGCTGCACCACATCATCATGTCTGTCCCCAGCAGCATAGGACAGTGCAGTCCTCCCGGAGGCGTCACGAACGTTGACATCAACAGTACTCCATTGGACCAGCCCGTGTAGCTGCAGATTACTCTGGTTCTCTTGGGAAGCTTTCGGTAATGATGAATCTGATTTGTAGGCCCCACCATTGACCAGAGAATTATTGTGATCGTCAAGTAGTAGACGAGCAATCTGCGTAACTCCCGCTCCGGCAGCGATGCAAAGGAGTGGTGACCCGTCAATGGACTGATCCACTGATTCGCCATTCTCAAGCCATAGTTTAAAAACGATGATACGATCCTTAAGTATGCTATTCCGCAAGATGAGAAAACAATCCGCGTCCTCCGAGTCGGCGAAGACTTCCACTCCCATCTTCTCAAGGAGGAGGAGAGTTAGTTTGGCATATTGATCCTTTGATGATAATACAATTGAACGCCGGTAACAGTTAAAAACCACAGGGTCAACTCCGAGCTCGCCCGAAAGGTTCTGGGCTGCAGAAACTGTATTCAAGTAGAGAACGTTGCGTTCGTCGTCCTGGATGATGTACCGGAGAATGGGTGTTTTCGGATTAAGTAGATATTCGACTGCGGACTTGGCCTTGATGTCTAGAGTAATAAGTATCCACAAGGCGTAGTAGGTGGCTAGATCGCGGCCTTGCTCGCATAACTTGACGAAAGCCAGTTGCCCAAAAGTTGTTGACATTATGTAGAGAATTACGGCGTCTATTGTGCACTCAATTAGCCCGATAAAGACTTTCTTGGTTTGATGGTATTCACCGAGTGCTGTCGAGAGCGTAATTCGATGACTATCAAGAATCACAATGTTTTTCTCGCACCGCACTTCGTAATGACAAAAATCTATCCATTCAAGGGTCAGCATGGTGATCCCTCGCTAACTGATCTCTTAAGCCCTTAAAATTCAACCTACCTAAAATTTCGACCAAACATCTCCAGTTTTGGTCGTGAATTACTAGACGTGGGCGTCTTGAAACATCGCTGACCAGAATTAAAACTAGCGCGGTTATAGGTGTCATATGATGGTCGGCTTGATATGTCGCAAATCTTCCGAAAAAAGATTTGTTAGCACATGTGACAGTGAACACGCATCTTTCGGCTAAAAAGAGGATGCAAAAGATCGATCACTTATATACTTACTTTTGGAAGATGATGAGCTCGCCGGGAGCGCCCATTCTCTTGTCTTCATCTCTGATCTCCTAGTGAGTCGTAATTCCGGGCGCGCTGCTTGTGTTTCCCAAATCTGCAAGCCGTCCAAGCCGTTTTGGGTCATCAGGGGTGAATGTTGTAATGTTTCCCATCGTGTAAATTCCTCCTTGATGGACTTGTTAGAGCAGCGTTAGTTTATAGTATGAAAAAAGATAGTAGTAAGCTTGTGTAGCAAACAGTGGTTCACTAACTCACCTCTGACAACCTTAAGATATCCAGACGAACAGGGGATTCAATATAATGATATTGCAGATGAGTAGTAATGACGTCTATCAATATCCACGATGCTTTGAAAAGATTGATATAGGCCGATTCGGGCACAGGATCGCTCGGTGAAATCAGATTTATCTCTGCCTCCGCCTGTATTATAATAAGAATCTAGTCATGCCAGGATTGGGGGTCATGTCTGGGTACTCTCAGGAGCCACCATCTACCTGCTTTAATCCAGTCTTCAATACCAATTGCTATCCATCGCTGTGAGATTTCTACCACCTCGAAACACTTTTGACTGAAGTCAAGCAGCGTCATGGTATCAAATGTGGCTGGTTGTTTTGCAACAGGGATTTGGTGAGTATCAGCAGGATAGACGTTGCTTTGCTTGATCGATTGCACGACACTTTCGATAAGAGCCGTGATGGCTGCTAGATTCTCGAGTGATTGACTGTGTTTCATGTATCGTCAGAAAAGCACCTGCGCAGCATGTTTTGGTTTGGGGCCCATCTTCCAGCACACTGGAGGATTAAAGTAAGGATGCCGTTATGGTAGCAAAGCTATGACGTGTTAGAGATACTTTGACTGTTCCGCAAATTCAACCACAATCAGACCTGCACTTACCCTATTGCGCAATTCATCAACATTTACAGCCTCCATCCTCCATTTGAACCGATCCCAACCGCGCAGAAATTTCTTTCGAGACGTATTGCCCAAGTTCTGTGCCTCCTAAAGCCACATCGAGATCCTTCAGAATTTTTGAGACCTGATCCAAAGAGTTCTTCACCACTTCCTGCCGGGTTCTCCCAGAATCATGTAAGTACGATTCGGGGCGTGTTGGTACACTTTCAAACATGTCCATCATCATGTGCAGCGTTGTCAGCTCGTTCATCAAGAGTTTGAACTCTTCAGGTGCGCCTCTGGAGATGACGACCAACTCTTGATAGACGACGAGTGCGAGCTTGCCAACGGCAATAAAATCGCCAACACCGAATCCGAATGACATGACCAGCAATAGAAAGTAACCGTGCTAGTAGGTTCACCACCCGGCGTGGATTATCGGAGACGTAGTATACGGCAGTGCTGAGGAGCGGGAACTCGAAAGTGAGCGGGGCGAGGCAACTGCATACCTAGGTACATATATGTAAGTAAACGCCCAATCACATAATCCCTAGGATGCGTACAGCTATGGAAAATAAAATGTTGTCTTTGTTGTGTGGCAGCGTATGCCAACGGGGCAAGGCTGAGTAGCTGGACACGATGCTGGTGGGTCAAAACTGGTGGCATCCGAGACGACTTGGATCTGGTGGGTGACAGCGTGACGACGAAACGTAATCAGGATGAGTAGAGGAATGGATGAAGCAGGAAGGTGAGGAATCAGTGGTTGGAGAGAGGGAGCGAGCCAGCGGGGCGAGCGGGGTGAGTCTCAGCCTGGGACCACCGCGTGGAAGGCTCAGGCACGCCGCGTCTGCGGCGTCTCCGCACTTCACATGAACCACCTGTCCATGAACTTACCGTTATAATCAGATGCGCAATCTGCCAAAACTACGAACCATGATACACCCAATCATCTCACAAAGTGGTGAGCAAAGAATACAACATCAAGGTGGTTTCGGGCTAGATGAACTTGTTGAAGGGCAGAGATCCAACCTCGACAGAACAGTGCATGCCTTTTGCTGGAGGACTCATCACCACACCGCCGCATCCAACCCACTTAACCACCCCCCACAAAAATATCGTATCAATCCAGAGTATAACACTTCGTAACAGTTTCCATCAAGCACTTCGACACTTTCCCATCGACCACGATCTTGATATCTCTCCTCCCCCACCTCCCACTTCTTCTCCCCAACCCCCTCGTCACGTCCTCCCGACCCCAACCCCAACTCCAAACAAACCCAACCCCGAATCCCCCCCGCCAACCCCCAATCCCCACCAAGCGCATCAAACCCACCAACTCCGGCAGCCCAAGGTTCGAGTAGCAGAGGAACAGACACTCAACTCGACAAACGCAGAAGCCACAATTTCTCTAAAGTGCCGCGCGATTGGGAGGAGGGGTCGTAATTATAGTATAATGGTATAATGAGATGATGAATGATGTTTCTGAAGCTCCCCATCACCACATCACCGCCCACATCCACCCCTCACGCTCACTGACTCCAGTCCCACCTCATCCCACTGACCTCCGCCCTGTCTCAACCTCAGCTCTCCATCACCGCGTACCACCAAACACCCACCTCCTGGATCCCGATGTCCATGGAGCTTCCACACGTCACCAGTATCCACCATTTACCATCCACTATCCAATAACTATCCACTATCAACTACTCTTCCCGAGCCCAGTCTCTTTTATCATGTTTTATTGTATTGTATTACACTGTATTGTATTGCACTGTATCTTACTACATCATATCCACCATTCCCGGGCCAACTACCACTATCTCCAAGCCTGACTCCAACCCAATCCATACCACTGTACTCAGTACGCAACGTATCCACCTAACTCAGTAGTAACATAACCCAGCAGCACCTCACGAGTAACGCATCATCATCTATTCCATTCCATTCCATACACACGATAAACCGCACACCACCGCCTCCAGGCTCCAACCATACCGGTGGAACGGCAGAGGGGAGGAAACAAATAAAAACGCTCACGAAACCCAAAGCAAAAACGAAAAAAATCAAAAATAAAATAAAGAAAAATAGAAAGAAAAATAGAAAAAACAGAAAAACAACCAACACTCCCGCTAGCACGAAATCAGAAAACCAGAAACCAGAAATCATGAACCCAGATACGACGAATTTGACAAAAAAGAGAGAGAGAGAGAGAGAGAGGATCAATCGACCACCGCCGACGATAAAGCCCCCACCCCTCACCACCGCCCCCCATAATCACAACTTACTCCTCACCGCCTCCAACCTCCACTTCACATCCCTCAACTGCTTCGTCTGCGGTCTCCACTCTTCAAACATCTCCAACAGCCCTCTCCCCTCCCTCTGCAGCCTGGTCCTCACCACCGGCTCTTCCAACAACCCCCTCATACTCCACGGCAGAAAAAACGGGTTCGCATTTGTCGGGAGCTCAAACGGCTCAATCAACAACTTGGGCTCACCCTGCATTGTATCCGTTTCCAACGCATGCCGAATGCCCAAATCATACACACATCCGTCGTCGTAGATCCTGCTGTGGCCTTCGCCGCCATATAGGCTCCCGGCAAGCGGGGAGGAGAGTTCTCTTACAAGGCCGTGGTCGCGGACACCGAGGTTGCGGAGTTTGAGGGCGAAGCCGACGAGGTGGGAGAGGAAGTCGGGGGTGTGGAGGCGGCCGTCGACGAATACCGCGCGGTAGATATACGGGTGTGAGATATTCGCCATGACCGATGATTCGAGCGGCACCAGCTGATCATCGATGCTCCCGACGAGACAAATCCGTGTGTGGTTGTGTTTGAGCACTTTTTCCAGGGCGGCGTAATACGCCTGGCTTGGGGGGGAGTTTTGTTTCTGGAATTCAAAGAGCTCTTTTGCGGAGCCTGTGAGGATTGAGACTGGGAGGTGGCCGAAGGGGCCGAGGTTGATGCCGGCCATGCCGATGAAGGCGATGCGGACGGCGTTTTTGACGACGCCTTCTTCAATCATTTTGGCGAGGAGTTGCATGCCTACTGGAACGCCCTGGGAGTGGGCGGCGATTACGATAAAGTCGGCGGCTTTCACCGCGTGGATCCAGCTTTGGAGGAGGTTCCAGAGCATCAGCACGCGGTCGGCGACTTTGCCTTCGCCTTCGAGCGCGATGGTTTCGATTTCGATGGGAAGAGAGTGTGCGTCGGCCCATCGTCGGATGGAGTTGGCAGCGTGGTTGGCGAAGCGTTTGGATGTGCCAGTAGGTTCGCCGAGGACTGTGCGGACTAGGCGCATGGGGAAGAAGCCGTGGACACCGATTGCGACGGCACGGGTGATTTTGGGAGGATTGCGAGTGAGGTAGAGATGATTTTCTTGAGGGAGCGAGGCAGGACGGAGGAAGGATGGGAGAGGGGTCAAGCGGGTGAGCTGCTGGAGGAGGGAAGAGTGTGGTGGGTAGGTATAGCAGGATTCAAAGGCGGGGAGGAGGTGGTTTTGGGGGAGCGCTTTGTGGAGCTTCTTACGGGCGGCGGAGTCGTCGGTAGTAAGGGAGGGAGGGAGGGAGGCCGTGGAAGCATTTTCTGGCTTGACGGGAGCTGTCGATGGTGCTTTGGAGATTACAGAGGCCGTATCGTCCGGGAGAGCTGTTGTTGAGGCTGATCCTTTCAGTGGCTTCGGGGGCTCTGGCACCTTGATGGCCGTCTTTTTCGGCTGCGGAGGCTGTTTAGAATCATCCTTAACAACCGCAACTTCACCCTGCTCGACCGTCGGCTTCGTTTCTGTTGTTGTCGCCGGCTCCTCCTTCTGCGACCAAAACCATCCAAGTCCATACCCACCACTCTTCCCCGGAGGAGGAGGTGGTGGAGGAACCTGTTCCGCCGGAGGCGGCGGAGATACTTGCCCAACCTGTGTCTCCTCTGCTGCGACCTCCGCAACCTGCTCCGGAACATGTTCCAGCTGAGTATCCTTCGGCACGACCTCCACCTTCTTCCCCTCCTCCTCCTGCGCTGAACCCCCCCAAAACCCAAACCAGCCCTTCTTCACGGCGACCTGCTTCGCTTCCTCTCGTCGCGCCTCCTCCAAATCCTTCGCTCCCGATTTAGTAGACGCCGTATCGTCATCCATCTTTCCCTCGTTCTCGTTGTCCGTAGTTTTCGGCGTCTCGTCGTCGTCGTTGTCGTCTGGTTGCTCAGGAGCGGTAGCTGCATTTGAGGTCATAGCTTCTTTCACGTGCGTCTCGGGTGTCCGGGTTTCATCTGTCTCCACATTTTCGACATTCTGTGCAGGCTGTCCATACCACCAGCCAACCCAGGACGTCCTGGGATTGCTTTTTGGCTTATCCTCAGTGGTATCCGGCTTTACAGCTTCTGGGACCGATTCTGGGGCCGATTCTGGGACCGATTCTAGCGGAGCAGTGGGCACACGATCTTCGGCAGCATCGGTAATCTTCGTTTCCTCCGCGGCAGCTTTCGGGGCCTGCGTCATCGCCTCCGCAACGTTTTGTTGCTGTGGGGTCGGCTCTGGTAGCGTCACTATTTCCTCTAGTGCCGAAACTGGCCGCTCCTCTCCACCAGTCGATGTTTCCATCGCAGGAGCAGTAGCGGCAGGTAAACTCTCACCCACCACATTCTCCCTCGCAACATCCGTCACAGCCGGTGACTTCGCCGTCGCAACACCCATATTCCTCTTCCGCGTAAACCAGCTCGCACGTTTCGTCTGGTCCTGTAATGACCATCAGCATCTTTTCGGCATCCTAGGTGATGGAACTCACCTTTCCAATGGGCATGCTCTTTACACTCGCTGCGCCATCGCCGCCTTGTCCTCCGCTGCCACTCCCGCTGCGAGTGCACTCGCCAGCGGCATAGGCGTACTCGACTGTTGCCACAGCTTCGGCTGATCTCGCGCTCTTGAGTTTCGGTGTTGGCGGAGTGGTGGTGAGGGTGTCGACGATCGGGGGAATCGCAGTCGCGGACACGGACGCGGCGGAGAGCGCGAGGACGGAGGGGAAGGTTGATTTCTTTGCCTTTGATTTGGGTTTTGCTTTCGGCTTGGGAGTCTGACTCCCGCTTTCGGGGGATGTAGCAGCGGGAGCGGGAGTGGAGGTTTCGGCGATGGGGGCGGAGGAGGAGGAGGAGGTCGAGGATTCTGCGGGTAATGTAATAGCAGGATTCGTCGGGGTTGTAGTAGCAGGATTCGTCGTTGTCGTCGGTGTCGTCGTCGCCGTGGTAGTAGTAGCAGGATTCCCCGTCGTCGCCGTGGTAGTAGTAGCAGGATTCCCCGTCGTCGCTGTCTCCAGCTTCACCTTCCCTCTCCCGAACCGCCTCCCAAGCGGCGCCATCTCTGTTCTGTGTCTCTATGCCCAAACTCTATCTCGCCACTGTTGCCTGTGTCGTCTCGTCTCCGGCGCTGTTCTCGTCGTGGGTATCGCCGGTGGTTGTTCGTTGTTCGTCGTCGCAGCTCGTCACGTCTCGTCAAATCAAGTCAGGAGCTCCAAGCGTTGCGTTGGGAGGGAGCTGAGCTCAGCTGCGTGATCCGTCCCACTCTCGCTAGCCTAGCTACCTAGCTCTCTCCCAACCGACGTAACAGCGGGTATCGCAGCGAGATGTTCGATTAAAGTTCGACGGACGACAAGACGTATGTATACTGCCGAGGCGACGGATAACGACGACAGCGGGGTGCAGGAGGATAGTGGTATGGGCTGCGAGGGTGTGAATGGGGGGCAACAGTGGTGGTGGGCGTGCAAGTTGGCCATTGAGCATTTTGTTGAGACGTCATGGGATGGGGTGATGCGACGCGATCACGTGAGGGCCAGGCATAGCGACGCCAACTTCACCTCGTGTCTATGTATGTGTTCTAAGTTTTTGGAACTGAAGGCGGGTGCATAAAGCTTACTCTAGTACAAAAGTGGGAAATGGTGTTCAATTTCAACATGCGGAGAAACAACCACAACGACAGTAACGACGATGATGAGGAGAAAAGGCCGCAACAATATCCGCAATATCAGCAACTGCGTATGCTCCAGTTCCATTTCCACTCCATTCCCACTTCCAGTCCAAAACTCCCCTCCATAGCCAATGCTACAACGCTACATCCCATAACTCACCTCCCTCTCACCTCTCCCATCCCACCAATTCACCCCCCCTTCCCCCCAAAATAAAAAAATAACCCCCAGTTCACTGTCCCTTCGGCCACATTCCCCTCAACCCTCCCAACACGCCCCCACTCCCGCGCCGATACCCCATCGAATACGCCACGGGATCAAACCCACTCGCCGACCCCCTCCTCCCACGATACGGCGTCGTGCGGAAATCGCTCCAGAGGCTATTGTTGGGGTCCTTTTAGGTGGGGGGTGTCAGCTTTCATTGTCTCCTTTTGCCCACCTCGATTCGCATCTCCGGGAGGGGGTAACGGGGGAGGCAACTGGAGGGGAAACTGGAGGGGATATTGGAGGGAACAAAGGGGACAGGGAACCAACATTCGCAGGCGTATGCTGTGCACACGAACCCCCGCGGCACGCATGTGCTCTCGGATTCTCCGCGTTATGGAGATGGGGATAATACGGCGGTCCTACGCCAACCATTGTGCTGCTTCTTCTTCTTCTCGAAGGTGTTGGGGGAAGTGTCGATGCGAGTTGGTGGGATAACACCAGGTAGGGGAGGAGGCGGGGGAGGTGGTAGCGGGTTGAATTCAAGCTCAGCTCAGCTCAGGTTTGGAATCGGAGGAGGAGAGGAGAGTGAGGAGAGGAGAGTCAGGAGCGGGCAGAGTTGTTGGACTCGAGGTTGGAGAGTCGACGACCGCGATCGATGGGGGGTTTTGGGGGGATATAAAGCCGGGAGTGTAGGTACATGAAGAAAGGAAGATGGGTCCGTGGATCTCCGTGGGTGCGGATATCTCATAAGCTCATACCAATCTCACCATCTCTCGCCGCGGAGCAGAGCAAAGCAAAGCAACATCGCTCAAAGCCTACAGAGTCCACGGAGATTGCATCACCTCGTCTCGTCTGGCCGTCTCGTTCTCCCTTCGCCTCATGTTGAGCGTGACGGGCGGTGGCGGGTTCTGACCGACGATGACCGATGACCGACGCTGACCGCGGGAGTCAACCCACGACATGACACGATACCGATACGACAAGCTACCGGAGTATTCTGGGTAAAGTACCGGTAGATGTTTCAATGTCAATTGAAATGAATAAACAACAGCAACAGACCGCCATCCGAAACTAACAAACAATAACCAATAACCAATAACCAATAACCAAAGCAAAAAAGAATACACAATCAATCAATCGGTGGGTATATCCTTATCCTATATCCTTATCGCACCTATCACTCCCTCACTCCAAGTTTTCATCTCCACCCCAGTAAACACAAAAGCCCAACACAAAAGCCCAACACAAAATCACAGAACCACGCAAACATAAAAAGGGGGTGATAAGCAACGACAAACCGACAAAACGCAAAAAAAAAGAAACGATAAAACGATAAACGATAAACGATGAGCGGGACATGATAAAACCCGGAAACGCGGGGGTGAGAAAAAAGCTAATGAAACAAGACGAAAGAGAACGCCATCAACACCCTAAACCAGTCTGCCCCCCTCAGCTGCATCACATACCCACCCCGTACACCCCACAACATCACGCATCAGCCATCAGCCATCACACATCTCCATCACGCATCTTCATCACGCATCTTCACCATCTCCATCATCTCCATCATCAACCCCCCCTCCCTTCCCCCACCTCAATACTCCCTCCCCTCCCACCCCCCCACCTCCCCACTCCTCCTCGCCCCCTGAACCCCATACCCATGCCCAATCCCCCCATACCCCTTCTCCCTCCTCCCCGCATACCCTCCTACCCCCTCATCTTCCGAATCCCCCCCGAACGTCTCCCAATTCTCGCTCGCAACCGAATTACTCCTCTCGAGGGTCGAGCTCGTCGAATTCGAGTCGGTGCCGGAGGAGTATTTCCTCGGATCCAGGGCGGGGGTGCTGCTGCTGTTGGTGTTGTTGTTGGTGTGGTGCGGGATGACGGAGCGCACGGAGCGCACGGAGCGGATGGATTGTGTTGAGTGCGCGGACGAGATGGAGGCGATGGATGCCACCGAGTGCACCGAGTGTGTCGATTCGCGGTCGGAGCGTAACGGGGTTATGGGTGCAGCTGGTGCGAGTCTCAACATGCGAGACTCCCTGCCAGCAGCGGTAGGAGGCCGTGGGGTTGCGTCCTGGTATGAGTTCTGGCCGTGGGTATAATACTGGCTGTTGCTGTGGGTGCTGATATTGCTGGCATGGTCGTCGTCTTCGTCGTCGGTGGCTGGGTATACTTCGTAGTTTGCTGATTCCGCGGGTGAAATGGAGCGGATTGAGCGCACGCTGCCGGCGATGCTGCTGTTGCTGACGCTGCTGGTGTGGCGGGTTGGGAAGTGATTGAAACTCGGGATTGGTGCGTGGGTTGTTTGGCGTGATGAGGGCGGGCGTGGGATGGTGTTGTAGTCGTCCTGCCTTGTCCGAGGGCGCGGGGTGGTGTAGTCTTCCTGACGGGTCGTTGGGCGGAGGGTGTTCATTTTCCTGTTGTTTGTTGGGGTCCCGGCAAGCGTCGGGTTCGCCATCTTCCGTTTGATGGCTGAGTTGCGGCCGATTGTTCCTCCTCCGGTGGACGGCGTAGGGAAGGTGTTGGTGAGCGCTGGACGGGCGATGCGGGTCGGGGAGACGTTGTTGGCGGCTTGCCGGGGCTGGGAGAGGCCGGGCGTTTTCGGGCGTGCGATGCTGCCGGTGCGGGAGACGCTGCTGGGGCCGGTGGAGGAGGAGGAGGAGTATTGTGATGCTGCGGAGGTCAGGGCGCGGCCGGTGTTGCGGCCGATGGTGCCGCGGCCGACAGAGTCGAGCGTGTTGCTGCGGCCAATTGTGTCAGTGTTGTAGAGGCCGTTGGCGGGAGTTCGAGGACGAGCGGTGGGGGTTTTTGAGCGTGCAATGTCTTTTGCGGCGGCCCTGGATTTGGAGCGAGCGCGAGCACTGGCAGTAGTGCTGGTAGCTCCAACAGTATTAGATCGGCCTCGGAGGTTGCTGTTGGACGACTTGACGCTGTTGGTGCGAGACTGGACGACTGGAGAGAGTTGGCGCAGCGTCTCCAGGTAGTCGTCGCCATACACAGTAAACGGGAACCCATACTCCTCATCCCAATCCTCCAGCATCTTCTTCAGATCCAATTCCACCTTTGGTAGTTCCTTTGCAATCCTCTTCCGCATCTTTTCCTCACGGAGCAGCCGGGTAGGATCGTGGCGGCCACGACCAAGCAAACGTGATGAATCCTGGCTGGAAATAGCCAGCTCCTCCTTGTCCTTCATCAAATCCTTGTGTTTGTTAATCAGCTCCAGAATTGGCGCTCGCTCCCGCAGCGTGTCCTGCAGAGCGGCAATCTGCATTTCATGGGTTTGAAGCAATGCATCGGTATACACATCTAAAGCCGATTAGCCACCAATCCGCGCCCCCGCAGGTGGGTGCACTTACTTGAATTCATTGGCGTAAACTCGGCCCTCTCAGATTCCGAGTAATATAGCTGCTCCCAGAGCTCCCGAATCTGTGCTCTACAGTCCTCAACAAACACGTTCAAATTCTCCCTCTTCAGCTCCAGCAGGCGATCGAGCTCATCTTCCAGCTATCAATCGTCAGTTCCGCACCACCAGCACTCATCGTCCGGAAACCTACATTCCGAATACACTTCAAATCGCAGCCCCTATTCTGCGCCAAAAACCTCCTCTGGCTATTCTCCTCCACCTGTAGCTTCACCCACAGCTCCGCAATCTCCTCCTTCAGCGTCTCTACACGCGCCCGTCGCCTCTCCCGCTCATCAATAAGCTTCTGTTTCTTCTCCTTGAGCCGGTCGATATCTGATCGCTCCAGCCCAAGCTTCTCAGGGTCGTTGGCACCGTACTCGACAATGTGCCGGTCAATCTGTGCGCTAGGGATCCCGAGTTCGGAGTAGAGGTTGATGATTTCCTTGGCGACCGTTTGCACAATTGATAGCCGCTTCATGTACTCGCTGTACACGCGGTTGAATTCTTCATCCAGCTGCGCGGAGTAGGAGTGCGAGAGGTCGAAGGAGCCGATTGTCGAGGAGTCGTCAGTAATCGGGGGGAGCGCAATCTGGAGGAATGAGGGTTCGAGCCGTGATGCGTAGGTGTCCAGCGCCTTTACAAGTTCTATTCCAGAACAATCAGCGGGGATTCCCGGGATGAGTAGGAGGGGGAGTACGTTTGATGGATTCATATCGCTCCGCATGCCGCCGCTTCACCACACTCTGCTTCTCCTGCAAATCCTGCAGACACTGCATCAGCGGGGATGTTATCCGGAAGCGGCGCTCATCAATCTCGTTTTCGTTGTCTGCTAGCGACCGCTCCATCTGGCAGATTTGTGTGATGATGTCGTGACACTGGTTGACGAGGTCGTTTTTTTCTCTGTGCTGCTTGTTAGTATCAATCCCTCTCTCTATCGATCAATCCATCCATCCATCCATTCATCCATCCATCCATTCATCCATCCATCCATCCATCTGGAGCACACACCTCTCAACAACCCGCAACTGCTCCTGCAACGCGGCATTCAACGCGGCATACACCCTCGTCTCCCGCTCCTCGCGCTCATACCGCGCCAGCCCAATCTCGTCAAACAGCCCGTGCAGCCCATCGATTACCGTCGTGAGCTCGTCGGCCAGCGTCGCGTTGTCCATGGCGACGACGGGTTGCCTTTCGCTATTGGGTGTTTTGTCTTCTTCTTCTTCTTCTTCTTCTTCCTCTTCCTCTTCTTCTTCTTCTTCTTCTTCTGTGGCTCGTGTCTTGCTTTTCGTGGCTCGTGTATCGTGGAGCTCGTTTCTGGTCGGGGGTCGTCGTGGCTGTTGAGGTCGCTGGTGTGGTGGTGTTGTTGTTGTGGTTGCGGGGGAGGGGCGTTTCACACACACTGCTGAAGCGGGTGGCGGGGAAACGGGGGGTGTTGGTTGTGGTGGTCGTTTGTCGTGGTGCGCGAGGCGAGGCGAGTGTGTGTGTGTGAAACGAGCGTCGGGGAGCTGGCCAGCGTGTAGTGGTGATCACACTCGATGTGTTCAAGTCGGCCTGAAGGATTGTCGACAAGAGCGAGTGGTCGGTAGCTCTCGAGGTGGGGGACAGTGTTGCGGAGGAGAGTGTGTCTCTGTCTCGTCTCTGCGTGTGTGTGTGTGCGTGCGTGCGTGTGTGTGTTTAGTGTCAGTGTCGGTGTCGGTGAGTGCAAGATCGGGCGCGGATCGAGGCTCAAGATAAACACCTGGGCACACCTGAGTCAACCGTTGCTAAGGGAACAACAACGGAACAACGCCGTTGGTTTTAGCTAGTTCACTCATATGAGAAAGCATCTATATATATGCACTATACTCGAGTAAATGTATATTCACAGTAAAAACCAAGGTCACATCATCACCCAGGAACCGATCATCGTCATGCCGATCCATCCCGTCCACACAAAAAAGCACGCCAGCCACCTCCCCCTTCCTCCCTAGCCAATGCAGGAGATGTCGTCAGTCAACAGCACTGCTCCACACTCCGTTGACTCCCAACTCCCAAACCGAGTTTCTAGCACTGCGTCTCGCGGAGTGTTCCCGCTGTCCATGTCTTTTTGCTCCAGTCAGCTACCGAAATGTTGTTGAACAGCACATTGTTTTGCTGTGAGGACGGGAAACGGCATACATAGCTTCCCAGTATGGCTGTCATCACACACAGTCCCGTCACGACGCTCAAGGCTGCGTAAAAGTATCCATGGGAGGCTGCGAGCAAATTATCGTCAGCATCCATCAATCAATCCCCATCCTCCTCATCATCTTTCTCATCCTACACCGGCTCCAACATCCGCATCCGGGCTCCACTCACCTCTTAACCCCGCGGCCTCCACCACAAACGTCGACACAGTCGTCAAACACCCACAAAACCCATCGGCCACTCCTCTCAACACCCCACACCCCGCCCCTCCATCCCCACCACTCCTCCCCGCCGTCACCGCCGCCAACACCGCCGTCCCAGCAACATTGACCACAAACGTCCCCAGCGGAAAACTCGCAACCCGCGGATTCAACCACCGCGACACCCAGTACCTCCCGTATACTCCCAGAGGCGCAAACACGCACGCAAAGAGCGCGTCCGCTCTCCACCGCTCAATGAACACCGCCATCAGGACCGCCGCGATCCAGCACGACACCGCCGCAGGGAGCACGCTCCAGTCTAGCAGCGTCACGGCCCGCCGTGGGAGTGTCGGGGTGAAGCGATGGGCGAAGATCGCGATGTGCGCGCCGAGCTGAAGAGCGCTGAATGACAACGCGAGTGTGGAGATCAGGTACGCGAGCAGCGCCATGAGGTTATAGCCTTTCGTTGGCCGGCCGTCGTAAGTCGGGGCAACATTTGCGAGCTGCTTGAAACACTCAAGGAGAAAGGAGGAGAAGCTTGTGAGCGAGCCGCAGAAGCCGGTAGTGAGTCCAACATACAGCGGGAGTGTTTTCTTTGCTTCCGCGATCACGTCTTTCTCGTTCTCAATCTCCACCTCCTCGCCATCGACGGCCTGGAGAAAGGCGAAGAGCTTCTTGTCTTGTAGTAGTACGCCCATGATAAGACATCCCGCGAAATTCGCCCATATCACGCCGCCGAGAGGGGCACCATTGTAGTGGGTCAGCGCACTCAACCCCAGCCTCCCCAGCGTCCCCCAAATCGAGAAGAACGTCAACCACGCGCTCATCTTGACATGATGCGCCGAACGGTCCGCCACCATCCCAAACCCCCTCCCGCGCAGTTTCTCTTCTCCTCCTCCTTCCCCTCCTTCTTCACGCCCCAAAGAAGGCCGGTACCCAATCGTCACGACCTCTCCTTCAGGCGTGGAATACCGCATATGCAGCTCCCGCTCCGACAGCGGGGACACCACGCTCGCGCGGTCTTCGAGTGTCGGCCGCCGGCGAAGTGCTCGAAGTGCTTGAAGTGCAGCATCTTCGGCACTGGCGTCGTCTTCAGTAGCGACGGGGGCGGGCGCTTCAGCTTCGGTGATTCCTATGGCCCCTTGTGTGCTGGTGATGGAGCCGCGGTTCTCGAGGAGGTCGCGGTGGGGGTCAGGGTGCTCGGAAACGGGTGGGGGGGCTTCGACGTCGGTGAGGCCTGTGGAGTTTAGGTCGGCGGAGGCTCGGGGGCGCGGGTGCGTGAAGCCCAGGGTGGTGGCAGCGTGGCGGAGGGGGTAACTCATGGTCGGGGGACGTGTGTAAGCGGTGGGGATTCGTGGGTGTTGACATTGAGGTTTGGGGTATCGGTGGTGGGGGGGGATGATGGTGAGGATGGGTGAGCTTGAGAGTGGAGGTCCGTGGGGAGGCGATGACGCGGTGCATCGTCCCATCATGCTCCATCACCAACTACGCGTCTGGATGAATCTGGGACGCGTCTCTCCTCCCCATCAAAAACTCCTCCCCCCAGTATACATCCATCACGTATCCTGTATAGATATATATCCCCTTGAATTCCTACACATTTAATACACCCATGTAGTATCCATACCTCATATCCCAACCAATGCTCCCCATTACCCGTGACGCGGCATCCCTCTTCTCTTCCCTGCATGGTTCACGGGCGACACCCAACCCCGCGTGCGCCATGCGGCGTGCGCAGCCCGACGAGCCATCATTTTTTCTCTGACAACGTCCTGTCTCCCCGCCTCCAACCACCAACCACCACCGCTGCGACCGCGTCGTCAACCCACCAACCCACCAACCCACCGTATACCCTGTTACACTCCTTATCCGAAGCCGCACCGCGACGCTCTCTTCCATCTGAACCTCGCCCCTGCGACCGAGAAAGCAAGAAAGCAGGAAAGCAAGGAAGCAAGCAAGTGAGCAAGTGAGCAAACACCACACAGACAGCCAGTTCGTCGCCCCCTCCTCCCCATACCCCCCAGTGGTGCCAGCCTGCAAGCCTGTCAGCACGCAAGCACCCAGAGAAGCACCCAGAAGCAAAGAAGGATGGAAGGAAGCGAGGGAGGGAGGATGAAGGAAGAAAGAATGAAAGAATAAAAAGATGAAATGGAGAGAGAAAGGATAAAGGCTAACACCACCACTACAACAGTGAACGTCTCAACCGAAAGCATCGACCTCTACGAGGTGTTGGGGGTCGCCAAGAGCGCTACCAAGACGGAGATTAAGAAGGCGTATCATAAGGTGCGTTTGCATTGTGGGAAGATGTGGATGATGAGGCTGACGGGGAACACAGGCAGCACTCTCATCGCATCCCGATAAGGTGCCGGAGCATGAGCGTGCGGAGGCGGAAATCACGTTTAAAGCCGTGTCGCAGGCGTATGAGATTCTTTATGACGGTGTGTGTGTGTGCTTTTGGTTTCATCCCTCACTTCTGGGAAGTCGGTTTTGAGGGAGAAGGAGTGACTGCGAGATGTGCTGAATGCTGACCTTTCGCCCTGAACAGAGGACACAAGAGAGCGCTACGACATCCACGGGATGGCCGCCTTTGAATCCGGCAGCAGTGGCATGGGTGGCGGCATGGGCGACGAAGTCGACCTCGACGATCTCTTCGCACAAATGTTTATGGGCGGGATGGGCGGGATGGGCGGGATGCCGGGGATGGATGGGATGCCGCGGCCGGGAGGGCCAAGAGGGTCCAGGAGGAAACAACGCGGGAAAGATGTGGTCCAGGAGTATCCGGTTACGCTGGAGGATCTGTACAAGGGCAAGACGGTGAAGCTGTCGAGCGTGCGGAACAAAATTTGTGCTGGCTGCGAGGGGTGAGTCTCCATACTCCAATCCCAAATACTCCTAGATATTGAAACTAAAGATCTTCACAGTACCGGCGGAAAAGACAAAGCCAAACCCAAGCGCTGCACAACTTGCGACGGCACCGGCCAAGTCCAAGGAATCCGCCAAGTCGGCCGCGGCCTCATGACCGCCTCCCTCCTCCCCTGCGACTCCTGCTCTTCCACAGGCTCCACCTTCCGCGACAAAGACCGCTGCCGCAAATGCAAAGGCCGTCGCGTCCTCGAAGAAAAGAAGGTCGTCGAAGTCTACATCCCTCGCGGCTCCTCACAGGGCGACCATATTGTCCTCGAGGGTGAAGCCGATGAGCAGCCGGGCTTCGAGACAGGTAATATCGTGTTTGTCATCCAGGAGAAACAGCATGACGTGTTTGAACGCTTGGGAGCGGATCTGAAGGCTACTGTGAAGGTCTCCCTCGCAGAGGCGTTGACGGGGCTGAAGAGAACAGTCGTGAAGCATCTCGATGGACGTGCGATTGCGGTCGAGGTCCCGAGAGGGAAGGTGTTGAGACCCGGGCAGGTGTTGCGGGTCAAGGGCGAGGGAATGCCGATGAAGAAATCGGAGCTGCGTGGGGATCTCTATCTCGAGATTGAGATTGAGTTTCCGGAGGATGGGTGGATGGCGGATGTTGATGCTATCAGAAATATCCTCCCGGCCGGAAATGTACCCAAGGTGGAGGGGGAGCCGGTCGATGAGGTCGTGTTTGAGGAGGCGGGAATCGAGGAGGTGGGTTGACCCTTTTTTTTTCCCTTGGAACGTTGACGAGGATGATGCTGACGCTTCTTGATAGTTCGGCAACAATAGTGACGGCGACGAAGACGAGGACGATGGAAACGATGCTTGGGAGGATGTGCATGCGGATGGTGGCGCGCAGTGTGCCCAGCAGTAAAATCGATTTTTTTTTACCCTTTGTTGCATATACAGGATTGGGGTAGACGGGACGGGGTCGAAATGGAATGGGATGGAATGGGGCGGCGTGGACTCTCATCTTTTTTTCCTTTTTCGTCTCCTTTTTCTTATTTGAATCTTTTTCGTTTGAATCTTGATCATCTGTTGGGTTGGGTTGGGTTGGGTTGGGGTTTGGTTTGTTATTTCTAAGTTTGTATGATACACTCTCCGAGCACGAGCAATTATCGATCACGAGCACCCATTGACTCATTACTGCGCTACTTCACTTATTACATGGATCACGTACTATCTCCATCCATCCATCCATTTTTCTACTTGTCCACTTTTTCCTGTGTCTGTCAAGTGTCTAATCACAGTCTGCGATATCCTATTTCAACTTCAAACGCATCGCTCGTTTCGTTGCTTCTTGTCCACCACGTTACGGTATTCCTTGATATTGTATGTACTGTAGAGTATTGTTTACTTATGACCCTTCTGGGTCGGGGTCTGGGGTATGGGGTCTAGGGTACAGGGTCGGGGATACGGGTTTTCACGATGCAAGTACCCGATGACGACGATGACAACGAGTATTGAAAAGATTCGAAAGTACAAACCGGGGGGGGGTTAGTGAGGGTTTCAATGGTATATTGCGGGGGGTAGTGGTAGTATAAATATATAGAGTATAGAGTACTATACACCACCGGTGGAGCATGGAGCATAATCCAGGGCGCGAGATTCGGATCGGATTATGCTCGTGGTAAATCAGGTTTGTTAAACTCTTACTCATACTAACTGCATACAACCAAAGGTTGCTTGGTTTGATGGTGTTGCGGAGGTTGTCAGTGTGTTGGGGGGTGATACTTCGCAGGTTATCGTTATGGGTTTGCGGGTTTGAGGATTAGAGTGGGGGGCTTTTAAATTCTTTCAACGACGGGAAACTTGGATGTTGGGAGGTCAAGTTTGGATGATTAAGTGAGTTTCGGCAGTTTGCCACCACACCCACGTACTCTACCACCGAACCCTCCAGATTCCATCTCATACGAGGGCTGTACGTATGTTTGCCTTGGCCGTTTGTCCGTCATCGACGCTTGCCATGATGTGATGAATGAGCACTCGGGCGAGTGACAAGGTCGGCATGAGTAATTCAAAGACACAATGCGACGGTATTCTACTAACTCTACTCGCCGGTATAGGAGTCGAAGTGGGAACAGGGAATCAGATCCTGAGCCCGCATCTGAGATCCACGTGCCGCGGAATATGTACAGACGATAGCTAGTTCTTGAAGTTTGCTCCGATATTCATACTACAGTCCATGGATATTCACGACTGGGGACAAACAAACGACAAACCACAGCGAGCTCGTATGGGCAATGGCCGTGGGTGGGGGAACAAACTCTTTGTCTCTAAGCCTGCTGGGGGGTCTATGGCGGGGGTATGGAGGGTATGGAGGATGGTGGAGGATTGGGTATAAGAGGGCGATGTAACGCACTTCTTTCCACTTTTTCTCTTTCCTTCTATCTTGATATCTCGACCCTGATAGCTCGATAGTTGGACCAGCTTTCTCTCCAACATTCTTTCCAGCTCCAGCTCAATCTCCCTCTTTCTTTCCATCTTTTCTCTGCCTCTCCTCACCTTCAACTCCACCTTTCTTGAGCATCCATCTCACATCCATTCCCATCTCAGAAACTCATCAGCGCCTTCACCACCTACTCCCACCAATCTCTATCTCCATCCTCTCCCCCTCCAATTCAAACAGAGTAAGCCCCCCTTCCCCCCCTCTCCCACATCCCCCTCTCTCCTTCTGTCCAAGCCCCCACTAACCCCTCCAGACCCCCCCAACAATGTCCTATTTCTTCCTCCCCCCACCTCCCATCCCCTTCCCCACCCCCATCCAACCACAATACCACTTCCACCCCCTCCCCGCTGCCTCCCCGCCCAGAACCCCGAGTCCTGCGCATTACCACATCCACCACATCCCATCTCCAGCATCTCACTCATCTCACTCATCTCACCCATCTCAGTCGACACAGCATCAGCACTCACTTCCCCACCACACTGTCCAGTTCCAATCCATCCAGCCGACGGTTCAGCAACCCCAACCGCAGCCGCAGACTCAACAACAGCAAGCACAGCAGAAGTATTTCCAAGTCGTCGCAGCGCCCCCTCCTTCGGCACCCACTTCTCAACCACAGAGTCAGGCTACGCAGCTGAAGGCGCCCCCAGCGACGGCGGTGCCGGGATATACGATGATGGGCGGGATGGCGGTTCAGGGACAGGTGGTGGGGTGGAAGATGCCGGATGGGAGTGTTGTTCCGGGACCGATGGGGGGGCAGGTTTGGGGGTGGCCAGGGATGGCGGCGGCGGCGAGTTCTGGCGCTGGGGCGGGGAGTGCGGGGAAGGGGCAGGGGATGCAGTGGCATTGGCATTGATTTGTTGGTGGAGGTGAATGGAGAAGGGATGGTGATTCGAGGAAATGGAGGAGAGGGGGGGCGTTTGATAGAGGGAGATGATTGAAAATTGATTATGGTTTTTTTTTCATGAGGGTTGGTGATGGTGGTTGTTGCGGTGGTGGGATGCGGTCTTGTAGTGAGATTGTGGGACAAGGGTTTTTGAATGATAGTTTGCAAAAAAAAATGCGAGATACCGGATAACTACTTGATACTGGAAAGCGACACGGAAGTCGAGTGAGATTATGTGAAGATGAGTGATGAGCTTATGTTGACCCTGCTGTTGATGGGGAACCACTAGCAAAGTCAAGCTTGACGAGTAGGTGCGGCATATGGATCAAGCTAGGGATATGGAAATTCACAAAAACGGTGAAGAACGTAACGTAAAGTAACGTAGCATTTGTAGCCGGTAGTATCGAACTCCCTGCCCAGGTTTTCAAAGAATCTCATCAGCGTCAAGTAGCAACCTCAGCAAATCCAATAAAACAAACCCACAACCCTGGTATCGTATCGTATCGTAATATCCTCACATCTCCACATCCGTCGCCGCACCAGTCTAACCCAAATGCCAGTATCTTAACCCAACCCTCAACCCATCTCCTTAACCAGTCAGGCACCACCCCATTCTTCAAGTAAACTTCCAGGTAACAACCGGCCGCTTCCCATCCCTCATATCCTGTCCATCCGGATGCACATACCACGCCGGCTTACTCGGATCGGCGACGAGTCCCGCCGCGGGCCAAAATCCAGGCTGAGGGGGCCGAAACAACCACTCAGGCATTCTCGCTCCCGGCACCGCGGCTGCAGCGGGCACAGGCGGTGCAACAGGCACGATAATAGGAGCCGGGGCTGCGGCAGGTGGCGCCGCAGCCGCGATGGTGATGGTCTGCGGCGCGGACGGGGCAGCAGCCGCAGCGATGGTAAAGGTCGGTGGGCCTGTCGCGGGGGTGGTGCCGTTCGCGGGAACGATGATGGTGCCGGGGGGGAGGGTGGTGGAGGCGGCGGGAGCGGTGGCGGCGGGGCCGGCGGGGATCGCGAATTCGAGGCCGGCCGCGGCGCGTTCGAGGACTCCGGGCCAGGTGCGGAGGTTGTTGGGGGGCTCCGGGATGTTGGTGGGGGGAGGGATGGTGAGGATGTAGGGAGCGGCCATTGTGGGGGTGAGGATTTTTGGGGGTGGGTGAGGGCGTGTGATGGTGGTGAGGATTCGGCGAGGCGTTGGGGATGGTGGTGATGAGAGTGGAGCTGTGGGGAGAAGAGGAAAAGAAGAGGATGGGGGTGGTGGCAGGATATGAGAGGCTGGAGAGCTGTGATATGGCTGCAGAGGATAGTGGAATGGGGCTATGGAGGTTGAGAGGGTTAGGGCGTGGTGTCAGGGCGTTGATGGAATGGGGAGGTGCGATACAAGACCCAACGGTGAGGGTTGTTTGATTTCTGCTGTAGCCTCAACAGAGGCGCTGTTGAAACGAGTTCATACGCTATGAGAGATGAGATACGCGTCCAACTTGAACCTTAGTAAATAACAGCCAGTATCAGGTATACTGGCCATCAGTTAACACCAGTAACACCAATATCTTACCCAGAGATTACATATCATCATCTAACCACGTTCTCCCAGGATGCAGAAATACAACACAATCATGTCGTCTCACCCACATCGTCATCCACAATCCCAAACCCATATCCACTCCTCATCACTCGCGTCTTGGCGCGTCACCCTTGTTGCCGGAAAAGGAAATTTCCCACGTCAACCAAGTAGGCGCGATCGCTTCTATGAGTGGGGCTACATATCAACCATAGATGCAGCTGCGGAGGCGCCGCGTGGTCCATAGAAAGCTCATAATCATGGTTAATTGAAGGCGACAAAATAAGGTCAAGTTCAATAGTCCCCTCCACGCAAATAACGCCATAAACCCACAACTTCCCATGAGGTGCAGTGTATCAACCCCCATCAACCCCCTCGTCCCCATCTATCCCCCCGTATCCCCCAATATTGGCGCAACACCCTCTCACCTACCAATTACTACTCCCGGGGACATAATACCCGCCCTGCCCCCCACCATACACCTGATATCCCTGATTCAGCTGCTGCTGATACGGGTGCTGTTGTGGATGGCTCTCCCGATGCTTATACTCCGGATGCGCCAGATGCGTCACCGGCACATCATTCACCAGGTGCCAGTGTCCTTGCCCTTGACCCCCATTCCCCCCTTGTGTCTGTCCGTTTCCCCCATACCCATAAACTGGTGCCGGTGCCGGTGCTGGCAGAAGCACGAAATTCAGCCCACTGTGTCCCGCCGGTGCTGGATATCCGTAGGGGCTCGCGAAAGTGATAGGGTCGGGAAGGCTGTAGGGGATGTTGCTGGTGGGATACGGCGATGGAGGTAATGCGGTATCTGGGGTGGTGGAGGCGATGGGGTAGGGAAGGATGATGTTGAGGAGGATGATGAAGGTTCCGTCGGGGGAGGTGGGAGTGGACATTGGTGCTGCTTTTCCTACTGCTTGTGGTGGAGGGGGGGGGGGGGGGGGGGGGGGGGGGGGGGGGTTGGGGGGGAAGGAAAAGGAAAAGTGGGGGAAGGGGAAAGAGGAAGGAAGTAGGAAAGGAAGGAACAAGTTGGAGGGAGGAGGGGTGTTTTGAGGAGGTAGGGGAGGCGGTAGGAGGTTGTTGAATTTGGTTCAGTGGTGGGGGGTGGAGGGAGGGAGGGAGGGGAGAAAAGTTGTTGTATTATGATACTTGGGTGGGAGAGGGAGCTGCGGAATCATGGAAAGAGGTCACAGCGTTGAGAGTGATGGAGATAGGGACTGAGGAGAGGAGACACGGGAGATTTTGTGGAAACGATACTGATTCAATGGGCGGACGAAAGATAAATAAACAGCGATGGTTTCAGACAAGAGTGGTGTATTCATCACGATCACTTGACACGAGAAGGTCGCGGAGCTGACTTCAGCCAGCTGAGTAAAATAGTACGACATGTCTTGAAGAAACCGATTATAATTTTATAACTAGCTTGTAAACCCTCTCCACGGACTCCGAACTTCAACAACCCTCTTCATCCAACCTCTCCACCTTCTCCATCTCCGACTTGGGCCGCCCGGCCCAAAAATCTCCTCACCCAGTCCCCTCGCCCGCCACCCATCATCAAACTGTCCCCTGCTCATCCGCACTCCAATCGGCTCCGCCCTCCCCCGCCTCTCGCCTCTATCCCCATTATCATCATCCCTTCTCACTCTCCTCCTACCCAACCTCCATCTCGGATCACTCCGCACCCTCTTTTCTTCCCCCTCCTTTTCATCCCCGCTTTCCCAATCCCCACATCACCCAGTTATATTATCTATGGTATCAGCAGGCGACTCCAGACCTGTCACAGCCTCAACCGGTATCGTCCGCAGCATAAGCGTGTAATAATACTCATCGGTATCACACCCCCGGCTATCCCAGACGCGTATTTCCGCGGTTGACAATGGTGACGAGGTGGCGGTGATGGATGAGTGCGAGTTCATAGTGCCACCTTGTAACGTCGTACCGGAAAGGCTGACATGGGATGAGGGAGAGGGTGTTGTACGGTGATGATGATGACCGTGAGGAGAGGTCCACAATGTAGGGAGAGAAGAGGAGATGGAGTGGAGGCGAGTACGAGAACATGGAATGGAGGATGATGAGGGTGGATTACTGCTGTGATGGCAGGGATCGGGGTTTCAGGGGGTTGACCGGTGGAGGTCGGAGAGGGGGTGACGTTGAATTGTTTAGCTCACATGTTCAGGCGGTAGGATTGAGAGGGAAGGGTTGGGTGAAGGGGAATAGAAGCCGAGTGATTTTTTTGGATTATGGATGTTTGTGATAGATACGGGTAAGGAACCATGAGGTGTTGTTGGTAGAAGTTGTTAGGGTATCAGTCACTGTTGTTTAATGGGAAGAGGGATTGATTGAATAACTTGAGTGAGGTAGCGGCGGTGGGCGTGATAAACAGAGAGAGCTGCCTTAGCAGAACAATACTACAACCTCCCTCCCTCGTCCTCTCCCTCCCTCGTCCTCTCCATATTGCTTTATCTCCAGTTCAACTACCTCCTCCTACACCTCCACCTCAATCACTTCCCTTAAACCATCACTCTCGCCCATATTTCCCCCTTCTTCTGATCATCCTCCAATCTTCTTCCTCTTTTTCCCCCACATCTTCACACAACGCCAATCCACAGCCATGACCACCCGTCGCAGCGCCGCCAACTCCATCCCTCCCACCTCCAACCGCAGCATCTTCATCGCCTTGGTGATGGAGGTTTGGGATTAGTGCTTTGTGCTGGATACGGATGGGGGGAGGTGTGCTTTTTGTGCTTTTTGTGTCGGATGGAGGAGGAGGTTGATTTAAGGTTGGAAATGAATTAGGCGAGTAGTGAATTTTGGGTTTTTTATGGCGTCAGAAGATAATAGATATAAAATAGCTTGGTTTCTTGGTGTAGTTGGTTATCACGTCAGTCTAACACACTGAAGGTCCCCAGTTCAAACCTGGGAGAAATCATCTTTTATTGTTCGGTCCCTTGTTCTAGTCCGTAACAATACATCTGGATGTGGTCACTGTTCCTTTTACCTCGCAGGCGTGAAACTATTAAAATAGTTGGTGATGAGTGCGTGTATTGGTAACGATGGTATCTAATCGAACCGATTCCTGATTGATAATATTTGACTCGCTGAGGGTATTTTACAGTCCTCTCGTCTCCTCTAGATCCATCTATTTATCCATAACCATACTGATCTCCCTATAACCACATCACCTCTCTATCTCCCCACTACCTCACACCCACCACCACCAAATTCCTCGGACTCTCACCATACTCAAAAACCACCTCGACCCACCTCTCCTTCACACTCTCAACCTCCCCGAGAAACACCCATCGATCCACCACAATCAGGCTCTCTACGATGGACGCGGAAAACGCCATCAGGCTCCATAAGATGCTGAGGTGTTTCCAGCGCGCGGAGAAACGGGAGGTGTAGGAATTGAGGAGGGCGGTTGTTTCCGGGGATACAGGAGTTGCGGGGGAGGGGGCGGGGGCGGGGGTGGATACAGAGGAGGAGTGGGATACAGAGGAGGAGTGGGATACAGAGGAGGAGTGGGATTCAGAGGAGGGGTGGATGAAAGTTTTCTCCTCGCGCACTGTTATCGGAGGCGTTGATAATGAGGACTCGTAGGACTTGGAGGAGGTGGTAGAGGAAGCAGCACCACCCCCGAGTTTCTCCACGGCATCATCCAGCCTCCACCCCATCTTCACCGCAGCGGCAACAGTATAACTCTCAAAACTCTCATAATCCCTCTTCCGCAGACTTCCAATCGTAACCGCCGGCATACTCATATCGACGATCCCGAGATCACACACGACGCGCTGCAATAACGCTCTATAGTAATGTCGCCTGAAAAAACCCGCGCTCGCGTCCCGTGTCCAGTTCCCGGGGGCTTGAACTGCCATTGAGCGTGCTGTAATGTTGAGGGTGATGTTCTCGGCGAAGAATCGCTGCGAGATTGGGAACCCGCTTGGGTCGGCTGCTGCGGCGAGGGCCTCGACGCGGGGGTGCGGGGAGCGGAGAGTGAGGGCTGGGTGGTGGATGGAGGGGGGGATTTTGGAGGTGCGGCCGTGCCGCTCCGTGAGGAGGTTGTGGCAGCAGCCGATGAGGGCGACGGCGCGAACAGTTGGGGTTGTGGAAAATGCGTGGAGGGCGTGGTGCAGGAGGTTGCCGCAGGAGTGGAGGGAGATGAGGAGGAGATTTTCGGAGTCGAGAGGGGGAAGAGGGGAGGAGGCGGTGATGTGGGTTTGGAGGTAGGTGAGGGCGCCGGTTGGTGTGGTGGAGGTGGGGGAGGGGGAGCGGAGGAGCGATTTGGCGTAGAGGTGGTCGTAGCGGCGGTCGAGTTCTAGGGAGACCTGGATGTTGTTTGGCCGCGATTCGAGCCCGAGAACGTTGTGGGAGTATTTTTTGGCGAGGGTGCGCTAGGGGAGAGTTAGGGAGTTAGGGGTAGAAGAGGAGGAGGAGGAGGAGGAGGAGGGGACGGACAGAGAGGTATGCTTGACCGCTGCCGTAATCGAGGATCTGGGAGATTGGAGGGTCTGGTATCGAGTGTACAAGGTCATCGACGAAGGCTGCAAAATGCTCAACCTATCTTGGCTCGTCAGTGGGGTAATGATTCTCCAGTCTTGTAGCTCAACCACTCACCTCGTGCACCTTCTTTGGCTTCATTCCCGCATACAGTGCCCGTTCTGTGCCAGGCCGTGTCTCCTTCATCGCCCGTTTACTCTCCTCGACCCGTGCAAACTCCCGCCGTAACGAGTGGTCCCGCACTTCCTTGATGTACCATTGCAAGTCATCTGGCACGTCGGCCGAAAACTGGTCCACAGGGGTTCTCAACAGTAGCTCCAGCACCTCATCCATCTCCAGCTTCCCTAGATACGCCCTCCATGGCTCCGGCAGCACTGCAGAGTAGAGATCTTCTGGCTCGTCGTCGCTCGCACCGTCCTTGCGGTCCTTGGTGAAGAAATCGAGAATGTGGACACCGCCGCACAGGAGACGGAGCAACGGATTCCGCGAGAACTCGAGAAGACTATCGACGTATTCCTCCGGGGAGCTGAAGCGACTCGTGTCGTACGGGAGCGGTTGTGAGGGTGGCATTGTTGCCCCAACAGTGCTTGACGCGAAGTTTTTCGACGGTTGTTGGTGGGGTGAGTGGGAATCTGTGATGCAGCCAGAAGGGTAGCACCCCAGTCACGTGCGCAACGTGAGTGAGCTCAGCTTCTCAGCCAACGTCGCGTCTCCCCCGTCAACCTCCACCACCACCATCCCCCACTCCATCCAGCACAACCGGCATGTCGACAATAGCGCCCACGGCGACACAGAGCTCGCGGCCGTGAGACCCCCTCCTACTAACCCCCCGGATAGCTGTCGGATTGATTGAGCGGCCGGCGACGAAACTGGCCACGAAAGCTGACCGACTACCACCCAGTCCTATCATCCCGGCCTCCTTCAACGCCAACCAGCCCAAAACCATTCGTCTCTACCCGCTCAGCAACTACACCTTCGGCACCAAAGAAAACCAGCCCGAAGAGGACCCGTCAGTCCTTGCCCGGCTGCACCGTCTTCAGGAACACTATGAGCAGCACGGCATGCGGCGGACATGTGAGGGCGTATTAGTCTGCCACGAGCACTCTCATCCGCACATCCTAATGCTTCAAATCGCCAATGCCTTCTTCAAACTGTACTCCCCCCTTCCTATTTCCTCATCCCCAACCTGCATCCCTCCACCACATCTCACTAACCCCCCTCCAGCCCCGGCGACTACCTGCACCCCCACGAAACCGAAATTGACGGCTTCAAATCGCGTCTCAACGAGCGGCTCGCGCCCGTGGGCACGCAATTCTCGGGCGAAGGCGTTAACGACGAATGGGAGATCGGCGACACGCTCGCCCAATGGTGGCGCCCGAACTTCGAGACCTTCATGTACCCTTTCATCCCCGCGCACGTCACGCGGCCCAAGGAATGCAAGAAGCTCTATTTCATCCAGCTGCCGAGAACAAAGGTGTTGAGCGTTCCCAAGAATATGAAATTGCTGGCCGTTCCGCTGTTTGAGCTGTATGACAACACCGCTAGGTATGGCCCGCAGCTCAGCGCGATTCCGCATTTGTTGAGTAGGTATAATTTCGAGTTTGTCGATGAGAATGGGGATGTGGTGGCGATGACGCCGGGGGGCGCGTGGGGGAATCCGGCGGATATGCCGAAGACCAAGGTGTTGGCGGGTGGGGATGAGGAGGAGGAGGTGTAGGGAGTTGAGGAGAGAGGGGTTAGTTAGGGCATGGAAGTTTCGTTCGAGTTGTATGCGGAAGGAGCTGTTTGCACGGATATAGATAGAGATTTTGGGGGTGTTTTCTCAATGCTTATTCCAGTCAGCGGAAAATATCCGACTTCGCTACACACTCGTAACCAGCACAGCACCATCTTTATTCCGCAGTGCAATATAAAAAGATAATTCCTCATGCCCGAAAAAGAAACCCACTGCAAAAAGATGATTTCGCCCAGGTTTGAACTGGGGACCTTCAGTGTGTTAGACTGACGTGATAACCAACTACACCACGAAACCTTGCCAATATGTTTGCTTACCCAGATTATACATCATAGCACCTGTATGTAACTCCACCGCTTCTATAGGGAATCTCAACACCATGGCACCAACCAGAAAAACGCCCGCCCGAGCGACCGCGAACCCCCCCCGACTTGCGAGCCTGTTTGACCACTCCTTCGACCCCCCCGGCATACCCTCCATTGCCCTCGCCCGGAGGAAGGCTGCTGAAGAAACGAGACTCCGGTCCAGCGCACGCGTTGGGGATATCGTGACCCCCGCCCACCAGACCGTGCCGACCCCCGCCGACACCGCGCAACCCCTGAGCAACAATCCGTCTCCGACGGAGCAGAGCCATCAGGATGAGAGGAAAAATGATAGGGCTCATAAGAGACCCCACTCTGCAGGAGACCTGGTGGAGGACTGCTCCATCGCGCAACTTCAGGAACTTATGGAGAAGGCCGTCCAGAAGGCCGTCCAGAAGGCCGTCCAGAACGCCACGGCCCCCCTGAAAACGGAAATTGAAGCCCTAAAAGCGACAATCGAAAGCCTTTCCGGAGACGTACAAGAGCTGAACCGCAAGGCCGGCGCATACCCCGAACCTCGCACCGCAGACAAGCCCAGTAATCCCCTAGCGACGATTTTCAATTTCTCAAGTCCGAGCACGCCCAACACGACTGGAGAGCCCACACGAGAGGAGGCCGTAAACCACCTCTCGTGGGCCCAGAGGGTCGCATCTCCGAGCCAGGCAGGAGCCACGGCATCAAGCCCTGAACAATGGCAGGTAGTCAACAGGAAGAATGGCCGAATGGGCAAGAATAGCCAGGGAGAGGTCAAGCCTCTAAAAAGAGTGTCAGACGGAGACAGACGTCTAATCCTCCAAAGGCCCAATAGTATGGAAGCTCTGCATGGGCCCGACTTGGTGGTTGCTCTCAATGCCACGCTCCAGAAATCTGGAGCTGCCGCTCACATCAGAGTCCAGAGAGTGGACATAAATGCAAAGGGTACGGCCACAGCACGCCTTGGACCACATGCAACAGGATCTATGGCCCTTAAATATAAGGAAGAACTTCTTCAAGCGGCCCGCAGAGTGGATGAATCCGTTGCGGACATTCAAGCTAATGAGACATGGATAAGAATCAAGCTCCACGGCGTGAGCCTCGAGCGATACTATCAGCCCACCGAGAATAAGGAAGGCCTCCAGAGGTTGACTGAGGATATTACGAATGCTTACCCCACGCTCGACATGCCGACAAGCCCCATGTGGCTTTTGCACTCAGAAAAACTGCAAGAGAGATCTCAGACGGTGGCCCACTCCTCCGTCGTAATTACGCTCCGTCAAAGAAAGGACGCGGAATGGATCTGTGGCAAGGGATTATGGATCTATGGTAAACACCATTCAGCTGATAAATTCCTACCAGCCGGGCCAGACGCTTTCTGTGGAATATGCTCCGGCTGGGGTCATGCTGCCCATAGATGTGAGAGAGCGACAAGACCCAACTGCATGCTGTGTGGAGAGGAGCACCTGTCTAAGGAACACCGGTGCCTAGTTGAAGGGTGCGGAGCGAGCGCAGGCAAAACCTGCAAACACCTGAAAAGGAGATGTTGCAACTGTGGAGGAAGCCATACTGCGAGGTCCGATGAGTGCCTAAAGAAAAGAGCAGCTATTAAAGCCGGCCGGGAGAAACGAGGACGAGCCCCTAACGTGGGACATGGAGAGAGCCTCTCGACCGCATCTTCTCAACAGGAGGAGGTTATGGACATGACCACCGAAGTGCCCAATAAGACCATCTAATGAAAGTGGTCCAGCATAACTGCAGAAAGAATGGGGAAGCAACGCAAGGGGCGTTACAAGCAGCGATTGAATTAGAGGCGGATCTGGTACTTCTACAGGAACAAGGACGTCCGAAGCGAGGCACGGTGAATCATTCCTCATTCACCATTTATGAACCAGGAGGGAGATCAGGTATAGAGAGGAGAAGCAGGGTACTAGTGGCAGTACGGAAGGGGAGCGGAGTCAAGGTTGAGTACCGCTCAGATATCACAGACTCTCCGGACATCATGGTGTTGGACGTCTGGAGAGAACGAACCCAAGGCGGAGGAGCAAGATCCATCAGAATAGTCAATGTATACGATGCATGGATCAAGAGTGGCCCAAACCCCCGTATGGCCGGCAATGCAAGCCGCTGGAGAGGCATCGATGAAGTAGACTGGAGCAAGATAATGACAAGTCATACAGTCATAGCCGGAGATTTCAATGCACACAGTCGCTTATGGAACCCACACTGTGCAACGACGCGAGATGCGCACCAGCTAGAGGATCTGATTGAAAAATACGGGCTTCTCTGCGCAAATGACGTAGACACAGCCACCTACGTACGCCCAGATGTTCAATCCTTATCGATTATCGACCTAACACTACACACGGCGAGCGCAGAGATCACAGCCTGGGCGGTGGACGACGAACGCACTACCTGCTCAGATCACGAGCTCATAGTATGGGGAATAGAAGAAGGGCAATATCCCCACAGCGGGCCAGGACCGACAGGGTGGTCAATAACGAACCTCCTAGAAGACACAGAAATGAGGTCCCGGGCCGCAGAAACGTGGCAAACACATGCTGAAGAAAGGAGAGGAGTGTATGACTGGGAAAACCGCACGCCAGGTCGCTACGAAATAGAGGAAGAAGCCGATTGGATAGAAAACACCATAACGGCAATACTGAATACCCACGCTCGGAAACTTCGCATTACAGCGCGCTCCAAACGGTGGTGGAATCAGGACATTGTTGAAGCCAGGAAAGCCCTCGCCAGAGCAAAAAGGGGCCTTCGTCAGGCGAGAAAGGAGAGCGCGCAAGGGCCAGAAGTAGACGCGGTATTGCATGAAGCAAAGGAAGCCCAAAGGCATCTACACAAACAGATTAGGAGGGCGAAGAGGAATATGTGGCACAGCTTCCTACAAGGAGCCACGGATAAGGACGTGTGGCTGGCAATGAGATATACCAAGGCCACAACCCCCGCTACCACATCGACTCTTCATGACTCGCAAGGCAACAAAGCAGTAACGCTGGCGGAGAAGGACAATATCATCCGGCGAGCAGCCTTTCCCCCCCCACCGAAGGACCTCACAACCCCCTCCCACACCCTCTCCCGCAGAACGGAGGCCGGATCCGCCCATCAGCACGTCAACGAAGCCACAGTACAAAAGGCCATATTTGCCCAGTGCGCTGGGAAAGCCCCTGGTCCTGACCGCGTCACTTTCTCTGTTCTGAGACTCATATGGGAATGGGACCCGAAAAGGATCACTGCGCTCACCCGAGCATGCTTCGAAGTAGGTCACCACCCAACAGCCTGGAAGAAAGCACGAGGTATCGTCCTACGGAAGCCCGGCAAAGCAGATTACACAGCTGTGAAATCATATAGAGTCATCTCACTTCTTAATTGCCTGGGGAAGGTAGTAGAGAAGATCGCAGCGCAGCTCATTTCGACACACTGCGAAGCCTCAAGTACCGGAGGCCTACACAGAAATCAAATGGGGAGCCGCCCACGAAGATCTGCAATCGACGCGGTAGCGGTAGCCATGAATAGGGTCCAACACGCGTGGGCAGCGAAGGAGTCCGCAGGCTTGCTACTAATGGATGTTAAGGGCGCCTTCGACCATGTTTCTCGGGTCTGCCTGCTCTCTCGAATGGAGAAGATCGGAGTCGATGCCAACTTGGTCAGGTGGACGGCCAGTTTCCTGGAAGACCGAAGAGTAAGTATGGTTATCGACGGTCATGAAATGGAAAGCCACGCAGTACAGACTGGAGTCCCGCAAGGTTCCCCGGTCTCCCCTATATTATTTGCCATATACCTGAGCGGAGTATTCCAGGAGGTCGAGGCCAAGTGTAATGTAATAGGAATCTCGTATGCAGATGACATCGGCTGGTTGGCGTCAGGCAGAGATACCGATTCAATCACCCAAAACCTGGAGAAAGCAGCAAAGGCGGCGGAAGCATGGGCAGGCCGGAATGCTGTCGAATTCGACCTAGCCAAAACGGAGGCCATCCTCTTCTCTCGGCAAAACAACAAGAAGTTCAAGGACAATATCTCAAAGCACAGTATCCGAATAGGCAACTCCAGGATCCAATACAACCAAAAGGCAACCAGATGGCTAGGAATCTGGCTCGACAGCCACCTAAAGCTCCGGGAACACCATTACATGGGGCTGAAGAAAGCCCGGGCAGTGTTGTACCAAGCTCGGAGGCTGGCGTCGGTACAAGGACTCTCTCCGGCGCACGTTAGGAAAATACTAGTAGCCACTACACAGACAATTGCTCTGTATGGGGCCGAACTCTGGTGGAGGAAGGATCAAGCAGACAGCAGGGTCCTCCAAATTCAGAAACTCATCAATGAGCAGGCCCGCGCCATCACGGGTATGTTACG
>ML220125.1:0-14796 GCA_004786065.1 Ascodesmis nigricans
TATTCGAATATACAGAGTTGACCAGTGAATCGTTTCTCAGATTCTCTTGTGACCAGTCTGTTGTAACCCGACTCGCCACAACCCTGAGAGCCCTTCGCTCGTCGATTCCCCGTATTCCCACGGTCTGTCGATACAGCCTCACGCTGTCGTATACAGCATCGCCGACGTCCATGACACACAACATAGCCACCACACAATGTAAGACGACAGAAAGGCAATGAGATGACCCCACCACAACAACTAAGGGAAGACAAAGGGAACAAGAATATCCACGCCGTCACACCACCGTAACAAGCATGTGTTAAAGCGAAGGTGTTGTGCTCCAACTGGTTAAAAGAAATGTAGGAGTAACAGCCTCTAAACGCTATAATACCCCTGCTTACATACTTCATGTGGTGAAAACCTGGGAGTGTGTGACGAGAGACGCATAGGGACAAATATTATGATCGGAAGAACATAACCCCGACGGCGAAATGTCATGCCGAGAGCCCGCTTAAGCACGGATGTTGGAAGTCTCTGCACTGCAAATACCCGCTTACCCCGCACTAGGGTAAGACCTTTGCCGCATGAAACTTCACTTGTCACAACATCCGAGCCTCGACTTAAAAGCATTGTCGTCGACCTGTACTGAGGAGTCAACTGTTGACGAAACCAAAGACCGGCACCCCCATCTTTGGTATACCCTCGACTACGCACTCCTCCTCCTCCTCCTCCATCACGATCTTTCTCTCTATAACCGTAACCCTAACCCAGTTCTTCCGACGACAATTCACTACTTCACCTCGATTCTCCCCTGACTCTGATATCAAGTTCCGCCCTGCTCTCCTGTCTTCTGCCCCTTAACCTTGTGTCTTCTGTCTTCGCCTTTTGGCTTCTCGAAACTCGTCACTCCCGTGATAGCCCTAATCTTCCACCTGTGCCCACTGAGTCTTGCTTTCTCTTGGACTTCTCGCTCCTGAAAAGTTTCTCGTTCCGCCGCAGATTCCGTTCCTCACTGTAACTGTACTGATACACGTGATGTCCAAACTCAACAAAGATTGTAACTCTAACCCAGAGCACATCGTAAGGTGCTGACTGTTCGTAGAGGACGGGAACAGGAGGCTCTTGAGTTAGAGCAAGGTTACGGTTCATGACACATGCTCGATACCCTGATAAACCCGGACTTGGAATCGACACTCAGACTGAGGCCTCGTAGGAACTTCGGCCTTGGAAGGGGGGAGTACTGTCAAGGCGTGGATTTTGGAGTATCATGTGGTGTCATATCTTTGTGTTGTGGCTGTGTTGAGGCTGTTGGGTGATTGCGGCAAATTGTCTTGTAGTTGGGAAGAAGGGGTTACACGGCGCCGAAGGTTGTGGTGGAAGGTTCCAATACTTTCTTTGTGGGTACTTGGTAATCACGGCTGCGCAAGATGCGTTATGAAGGGATTGGAACATGTTAGGGTTCATGTCAGTGCCTTAATTAAGGCAAAGCCGACATATCGAAAAATCACACTATTTTCAACAACAGCAGCTGGAGGGCTACTACGGAGCGATCTATGAGTTCTATAGAACGTAGTCTTGCAAACAATGAATTCCAACTTTACAAGATGAGAAGGTTCAGAAGCGCCTCACAGCGTGATCTATACACCTACAGTCCACCATGCCATCCTATCCGTCCTAGCGCTACCCACAGGCCTGCTACAGATTCAAGTTCACGAACAGTGGCAGCAATATTTCGAAAGCGAGACAATATGACAATATATGGCACCGATTGACAATATGACAATATTAGTCATATTGTTATATTGCCAAACGGGGTTTTCCTGATGCGCACAAACCGATACCACACATCTGAGCCAGATGTGTTCATTTGCCATTCGCCACCCTCCATTCTACCCCTAATTCTACTTCTACATCTACATCTCTTGCACTGTCACGACACATACCTCACCCCACATCCCCATCCCCCTCCCCACTTCACCCACTCCCCCCACCCGCACTTCCCCCCGTCCACCCCCTCACCCTTCTCACCTCCCCTCTCCTCCCCGCCTCATGACACCTCTCCAGCATCCTCACCGCGCCCGAATACCCGTCATCCCCCCTTCCCGCTCCTAACCCCGCACTTAACCCCACTCCTACCACCCTCTCGACCCCCACCAGCCCCTGACTCCTCCTCTTCTCCTCCCTCACCCCCATCGCCGCGGCCCCAGAAGTGGTAGGGAGGGATGACGATAACGCCGGCGGCGGTGGCGCGGGGGGGATGGAGAGAGACGTGAAGGGGTTATGAAACCCAAAAAACGTCGCCGCAGATGCCGGGGAGAATGGGGGTGTCGGGAACGTGGCCGATCTCGGTGGCCTGGTGAGGGTTTCCGTGTGGGAGGAGTCGGATCCCGAGTCGGAGTCGTCTGTGAGGTTCCAGGCGGAGGGGGACCAGGGGGAGTCCGGGTCTGTTGATGCGGTGGAGGCGGTGGAGGCGGTGGATTTTGCGGAGGAGGGGGGTTGTGAAGTTGGTAAGGGTGTTGGTGTTGTTGCGGAGGAGGATGGAGGTGATGGTGATGTTGTGGGGAGGATAGAGCCGGTGGTGATTGAGGGATTTGGGCTGGCGATGCTAGCAACACTCCCGACGCTCTCCGCCGCAGCGATCGCATCCTCCTCCCTCTTCCCAGGATCGGCGTTATCCGGCTGCGGGACTGTCTCCTCCTCCCCCGAGCCCTGCTCCATCCCGAGACCCAACCCCAGTCCAACCTCCTCCTTCGACTCCCTCTCTTCCCCCCCCTCCCGCTCACCAAAATGCAGTCCCACCAAATGCCTCACCACCTCCCACCCATACGCATTACTCAGCATCCTCCTCACATTCACATTATTATGCGCATCTGGTTCCAACCTCACCAACACCTTCCTCCACTCCATCTCGCGATGATACGCTCTCGCGATCTTCTCCTCTACCGAAACGTCCTTCGCCATCCCGTCTGGTATCGGCGGGATATCGTCGGCACGGTAGACGCGTTCGTGGAATATCGTTTTCGGGCGGGATGACGGCGAGAGGAGGAATGATAGCGGGGGGAGAGGGGGATTGAGGACGTCGGTGGCGGCTTCGAAGATGGTTGTTTTCGGGGGTGGGGAGGAGGGCGGGGAGAGGGTGAGTGGAGTGGGGAGAGGGGTGGAGAGAGCGGAGGTTTGGGAGCGCGTGTAGATTTTGGAGGGTTTTTTGTGAGGGGGGTAGGTTGGGGAAGTGATTGACGAGGATGAAGTGGTGGCGGAGTTCGGTGGATCAGTGGTGGTGGAGGAGGAGGGTTTACCGGCGTGTGGGCGGAGAAGGGTCAGCAGAGATGCGAAAGTGTGCGAAGATGATTTCGATACGTCGGTGGTGGTTGAGGGGGGCGTGATGGGGGATTTCTTAGAGCCCGTTGAGGTTGTAGTGGTTGTGGTGACGGATAACGATGTTGGCTCCTTCGTCATCGGCTCCCCAGTAATACTCGTACTCGCCTTCGCCTGACTTTCCGTCACGGTCTCCTCACTCGAACTCGCTGACTTAGTCGTCCCCCAAAACCGGCTCGACCAGTCGCTGACGCCGTTCGTGCCTTGATTTGCCGGGACAGTTGAACTGGCCACAGTACTCGTACTTCCCACCCTGGGACTCCTCCCCTGTTGCCCGGTGACCAGCTGCCCAATCCCCCACTCGACCAACCCACTAACAGTCCCATTCTCCCTTCTCGCCTTCTGGACCTTCCCGAGGCCCTTCCAATCCAAAAACAACAAGCAACTCGTCCTCAGCGGTACAATCCCATCATTGACGACATTCGCATAGACCGTCCTCTCGCGAAACATCTTCAGCACCTCATGCGCTGGTCCGGTGGGTAATATCCTCAGCAGCGGTTTCGAAGAGTTATCCTTTCCCCCTTTGGCCTTCTGTTTCGCTTTTGCTGTGCTGGACGAGAAGCCGGAGAACGCGTTCGGGGCGCGCCAGGTCAACCCCAGATCCTGGCCAGTGCGCCCGACGAGACCAAAGTCGAGGGCGAATTTGACGTAAAGAGGGTTTTCGTTCGACAGTCCGAGAAACGGGGTTGCAAGGGCGATAAAGTTGGCCGGTTTCGCTTCAGTAAAGAAGTTCGGGTGGTGGGCGTGGATATAAGCTATTGCATAGACCTGAATCAATCCACCCAGCGAGTGTCCAATAAACGATATACTCGTAATCTTCCACGGGGTCGGGTCGTTATGGTGTAGATGATGCAGGGTATCAAACGCGGCTGGCGTCAAATGCGGATGATGATGTCCCGGTTTCTTCTTATGTAGTTTATTATGGGCGCCCGATCTCGGCGGGGGGTGGTCGTGAGGCTTCGTGATATGCAGAATCCACTTTGCGAGTCTCTTTCCCAGAAACTTTATCCCGCGCTCAGTATTACACTGATTATCCTGGTATCCACGAACGAGCACCAGCTCGTCATCTTCCTCTTCCTTTGCGATCTGTGCTGCCGTTTTCTTGCCTTCTTCGAGCTCCCTTTTCCGTCTCTCTTTTCTCGCCTTCGCTGTTTTGGCGACTTCGGCGTCGACTGACTCCTTGATGAAGAGCATATCCGCGCCAGTGTTGCTGTGCAGCCCGTGGGTGACAACGACGAGATGCACCTTCTTCGGCTTCCGCTGTAACCGTTTCTTCCGCCGCCGCTCTCGCGCCTCGTCCTGGTCCTCTGGATTCCGGCTCGTCTCATCCTGCTCAATCTTATCCTCCCAACGGGGAAACGGGGGTGTATTCCACAGCTCCTGGGTATCTTGTAGCCTCAACTTGACTGAGCAACTCAACACCCCATCATCCCTCAGCACAGCGTCTGAGCTCCCAGGTCTCGCAGGACTTGTGGGATAACCGAACGACAAACTCTTCTCATCCCGGCTGAGCAGCAACTCATACGGCACTGTCGCCGACGTCGAAAATATCACCTGGCTTACAACCTCCACAATCCACGTCACGCTCTGAAGTTCCCCCTGGTTCTTCTCCTCGGTGCTCGCTTCCGGTGTGTCCTGCTCCATCGACATCCGCCCATGATACTCCCAGCTCCGCCTCTTATGAAACTCCTCCATGACTTCATCCCTTAACCTCTTCGGCACGGGCAGCGTCGCATAGAAGCTTGCACCAGCCTTCACATGCGGATCATAGACCGGGGCCATCTCCTCATCATCCCATTCCTCAACTGCATCTTCCTCCTCGCCATCGTAGTCCGGCCATGGTTTAAACTCCTTTCTGCGCACAGAGACGTACAGTGTGTACGGTCCATGGAGATACGCCGCTCTCAGCGGGAGGGACGCGGTGTTCTTGATCTTGAGGTACAGCGCTTTCGGCAGCGGAAGGATGCGGTCTTGCGAGGGTGTGTAGGTAATCGTGTAGCGTCTCACGTCGCCGATTTTGGTCGTTCCGGTTGTGTGGATTAGGAGCATTGTTGTGAAGGATTGTCGTAGTCGTCGAGGTCGTGGGGGTGGGGGGTCATGAGATTTGTGCTACGACGGCGAGGTGTCCGGGCCCAGGTCGGAGAAAGGGGGAGGCGGAAACGGGAGGGGGCAAGCGAGCGAGCGAGGGTGCCAAGTTCCGCAGCTGTGGTGAGGGGGATGATGGGTTGGGTATCGATACTGTGTGTTTCGTGGGGACAACAGGGTGAGTGGTGGGCTCGTGGTGGAGGAGTGGAGGTTGACCACCGCGTGGAGTTCAGCAGGGCACGGGTATCGCCATGTGACGGCACAACACGGATGACAGGGCAGTGTCGATCCGACGTGGATCCGGTGTTCCGTTGGGGTGGGATATTGGTTGGCAATTGGTTACTGCTTGGGAGGAAGGTTTTGGAGGGATTTGGAGACGACGATTGTTTATGTTCTTTCGGTCCTCAGGGAGACTTGCGGCGATGGTGAACGACTTGGCTGACATCAAACTGGGATCGCGAGAACACGTGATTTATCGAGTGACATCGAGTGGTTCTCAAACAAGGAGTTGGATGATTTGTATGTTTACAAAGCGCAGAAGAGTTAATCAATAGGTAGAAAAATATATTACGAGTGTTGATGCTAAAGTGATGGAAGTATCGATGCATTGTATTGCGATATAGTATTCCGCCGCGCCTCTGAATCGAACAACTTGACTAATCGCACACCAGGCTTCATACTGCCAGGTTGCTATTTCGTGATTTCAGTTCCTGTCCATTCCAAGTGTCAACAGCTCCACGATGCCTCGAGTCATCTTCTCAAAAACGCTTGTATCGGTTGAATGACATCCGACGAAACCTTTAGACTCGCAAGTTTGTTCGGGACTGGCAAACAAAGAAGGATGTTCTGGTAGTTACACCGCATGCCCGATTTCAACTCGAGATAAATCTCGGCGGATTCACGTAGAACGGAAACAATGGCGCCCGGCAAACTTGGGAATCAAGAAGGACGAACTCCCAAAATAAGACTCCATTATAAATTCTATGCCGAGTGTACTCGAACATCACTGAAGAAACGCCGTCAATTGCATCGTCAGACGGAAGAATAACTTGCAAAATCATACGGACTTCGTAGTGGAGGTCTTCAGGAGATTCTACCATAGATATCGGTGCGACTATCGGTGTTCAGCAACTCTGAGCTGGAGTGAGACAATTGGTTGACTTTTATCAATCAACTCCCCACCCTCCGCTGGCGATCACCATCCCTTGCCTACGTGTCCCCGAAAGGCATCCCTCAATACCATTTCACCAGCCACCGCATCCACAAGCGCTGATCTCCAACGCGGCGCTTACGTCTCCCCGCAGCTTGACCCTAACCCACCCCACCTCACCCCGCACGCCAGCCTCCTCACCACCATCACCACCACCTTCTTTCCTCACCTCGCCACCACGCCCCCCGAACACACCAAACACCAGCATCATGCCCCGCCCCGAACGCGGCACCCCCGAATACGACGCCTACAAGGCCGCTAAACGTGCCAAAGAAGCGCGCGAATCCCGCTCAGCCAACCTCCTCACCATCGACTCCTCCCACTCCCGCCACCGCTCCCGCTCTCGTCACAGCGGCTACGGGACCTCCGACTCCGACGACGAGGGCCGGCGGATCCGTACGCACTCCCCGGCCCCGGATTCCGAGGACCGGTCTCGTCGTCGTCGCCGCGCTGAAAGCGGCGGGAATCTCCTCACCGTCGAGGATCACCGTAGCAGCCGGCACCGCTCACTCTCTCGACACAGCGGCTACGGGTCTGAGGACTCTTGTGATGAGGGGCGACGGATCCGGACTCATTCCCCTGCGCCGGACAGCGAGAGTGTTGCGACCGAGGATCGCGCGAGGAGGAGGAGGAGGAGGGGTGACAGCAGTGGGAATTTGTTGACTGTTGATGATCCCCGTGATCGCCGCTCTTCACGGCATAGATCGGTTTCCCGCCATAGCGGCTATGGTGATTCTGAGGATGAGGAAGGGGGGAGGAGGATCAGGACGCATTCTCGCGACCCCGCATATGGGGAGGACAAGTCGCGTCGTCGCCCGGAAAGGGAGAGGTCGAGGGTGAGGTTTGAGGAAGACGATAGACGCCGGTCTCAGAGGTCTCCCGAGAGGGAGTCGTACCGTGATCAGGATGGGAGAAAGATCATTCGCGATCACTCCCCCGCTCCACCGGTGTTTGTCGAGAGAGTCGAGACTCTGAAGGGTGAAAGCTCTGCTGGGAGCAGCGCCAGGCGCAAGGGAAAAGATGGTGAGAAATCCAAGGACCGCGGCGTTTACAACGCCCCTGAACCCCCGATCTCGTACCAGCCCCCGGCATACGTGGATACCGCGGCCGCAATCGGCGCGCTTGGAGTGTTGCCGGGAAAGAAACCGTCGAGACATGGGCATAGTCAAAGCATGAGCTATAGCGGGTCCGGTAGGTACGTTACTTCTTTCCCTTCAAGATAACGACTAACAAAAACAGGCGATTTTAACGAGGACCTGGCATACGACAGCCAGACCTCCCAGAAAAAGAAAAAAGACAAAAAAAAACGTTACAGCGAGGCGGATCTAGCATACGGAGATTACAGCGATAATTCGGCAACTTACTCTGCATCCGAGGCGAAATCAAAGCCGTATCAACAGCCGCTGAAACCTAAAGAGTATGATCATCTCTATGGTTCAGCCCCCAGCTCGGCAGCAGCCAGTAAACCATCGAGGACGTCGGAATCCGTTCTGTCTTCGGCGCCTCGACCACCACCTAAAGTTCCTATCGAGAGCCCTTCAAATCCAGGTTCGTATGCGAGCGGAGGGCCGCAAAAGACGGAGCAGGCTCCGCCGTCGCCAAATCCATTTATTTATCAGACCGGCGGGCCGGTGTTGCCTTCTTCACAGCCTCCTATTACTTCTTCGACGACTTCCAAGACCCCTGGGTATAATCCTCAACCAGTTCCCCAAGTCAACACTGGCGGTTCTCTTTCAACCAGTACTGCAGCAGCTCCCGCTCCTGTCCCAGCTCCTATTCCCATGCCATCTCCCGCACCAGTCATCCCCCCACCCCCTACCACCACCTACGGCCACTCCAAAACGTCCTCCCTCACTGTCCCCGGGGCCCTCAACCTCAACCTCTCCGGCCCCGGCTCCGCACCACTCCCCATGCCCTCCCCCGCTCTCCAACCCTACCACGGCACCTACCAATCCATCTCCCCCATGCCATCTCCCATCTTCAACGCCTCCCCATCTCCCTCCTTTAACGCCTCCCCCAGCGCCAGCATCACCAACCTCCCCGCCTTCTCCCTCGGCCCTCCAGCCTACCCACCCGCCACCATTCCCCTCCCCGAAGACTTCGTCAGCCCCGACGTCGTCTACGCCGCACCCCCATCTCCGTCCATCTCCGGCTTCGCCGTCCACCCCGCTTCCCCTCCCTACGCCTCCGCCTCCCCTCCCTACCCGCTCCAATCCTCTCCCCCCTCCTCCCCCGAACACCGTCCTCGGCGGTCCACCTATAACCCCACCCCAGACGCCAAGGCCATCCTCAGCGAACTCAAATCCACCTTCTCCCGGCCGTCTCCCCGGCCGCTGATCAACATCCTCCCCACGCTCTCCCCCTCGGACCTCTCCCTCCTCCGGCAAGAATACAAGCATCTTTTCCGTGGGGTGAACCTCGCAAAACACATCAAATCCGTCTTCCCGACGACCACGCCCTTCGGCAAGCTCGCCTTCTCCCTCGCGCTCGGGCCCTACGAGTCCGAAGCCTGGTTCGCCAACTCGTGGTACCAGAAGCGGGAGACGCGGAATGAGCTGCTGATCGAAGCGCTGATGGGGAAGACGAATGAGGAGATTGGTAAGATCAAGGCCGCGTTCAAGGACGCGAAGTATGAGAGCTCGCTTGAGAAAGCGGTGGCCGCGGAACTGCCGCGGGATAAGTTTCGGTATGCGGTTATGGTGCAGCTCGGGTGCGTGCGGATGGAAGAGGAGGTGGAGGTTAGTGTGGATGGTGTGAGGGAGGATGTCGCACGGTTGGGGAATATCCTCGAGCGCCGCCAGTCGGGGGGCGAGACGGAGATGATCGAAATCATCGTCAACCGGAGTAACCGCTGGCTGCAGGCCGTCGTCGAAAAGTATCGCCTCGTATACAACCGCGACCTGCAGAAAAGCATCCGCGATCGCAGCCGCAACCTCGTCGTAAGTATTCCTCCTTTCCATCCCTGCAGGATGTGGAGGGCAAGGCATCTGTCTGTGAATTGTGTTATTCTAACCGTCTCCCAGGGCGAGACACTCCTCCACGTCCTCGCCGGCGCGACCAATGCCCCACTCCGCGACGCCAAACTGCTCGACCAGGCCATCACCGCGGCGATCGAGGACCGGCGCGAGGATTTGCTGATTTCCCGGGCGACGAGGGTGCATTGGGATGTGGCGCATCTCAAGAGGGTCAAGAATGCGTTTCGGCGGAAGTATGGGGTTGAGCTTGGGGAGCGGATTAGGGCGGCGACGAGGGGGGGGTATCAAGAGATGTTAGTGAGGATGGTGAGGGAGGAGAGGTAGGTGGAGGAGAGGTAGTGGTGGAGGGGGATTAGGGGGGTGATGTAATGTGGGTTAACATCAATGTCAGTGGTGGAGGATTTTTGGTAGTTGTTGCTGGGTGGTGATGGAAGGGTGTTAGTCATCACCAGTACCATAGTCGTCAATCCTCCCGTCTTGACGACACGAGGTTTCATTTCCCATGTGCTCGGCGCGACGTGTGTTTCAGAATAAGGTTTTCATTCCCCATGTCTCGCGTCTTGTATGTAGGCTAGCGATCGATCATGACCAACTCCCTTTCCTCCCATAGTTATCATCACATCGCATATCTCATCCGCCAGTCAAGCTGCCACGACAGAGTCAGTTGCAGTGGTGTCAATTCCACTACCCACGAACACCATATACCACAGCTCCTGCCCTCCCGTTCGGCAAGCTCGCAAATTCTCCTTTTATCTACAAGCGCCCCCCCCAGTCCTCGCCGGTTACTAAAACCGTCTCACGAAATTACGGTCACGTGTTGGACGCGTCTCCTACCACCACCACTGGCGGCATCACCCTTTTTTCCCCGTCAGCATCAGCGTCGTCGTTCCTTCTCCTCTCGTCTCCTCCTCAACACAGCACCCAGCACGACAGCAAGGTTTTTTGCATCCTCTCGTTTCCCTTCTTCACCACCATCACTTCGACTTCCACCCCCTGGCGCTGTCAGCTTTTCTCTCGTCGGCATCACGATCGTTTCGTACCACCACTCTCGACACTCACCACTTCGCCTCGCCTCGCCTCATCACCGCTCGCCAAAATCTCCACACCTCGCCTATCTCCCCCCAGCTCCACCCTCACTTCCCACCTCCACCATCAAACCCCCTCCCTCCCTCACCCACCACGATGTCCCCCCAACCCGCGCCGCAGCCCGTCCCTCCCCCCCGCTTCTGGCCACCCCTCCCCGCCTCGCACCCCCTCATTGCACTGCACCGCAAACTCCCCGAGATCATCGGCGCGTCAGATGGGTACACTGAGATCTGGGGGGTGCAGCTGAAGGCGCCTGCGAGTGGGGTTGTGGCGACGCGTCATTCTACTCCGACTCCTCCGGGGAGTCGACGGGGGAGCGCGAAAACCCCGTCTGCGAAGGCTGGGACGGGAGTGTCGGGAGAGGCGGGAGAGGCGGAGCAGGAGGAAGGGGTGAAGGAGGAGCACCAGAAATCGGGGGAGGAGGAGAGGGAGAAGGAGAGCGCGACGGCGGGGGAGGGGAAGGAGGCGGACGCCAACAACAAAGCCAAGGAGCACACGTCGGGCGACCAAGGCAACAACTCGGAATCCCAAGTTCAGCATGAGGCAGAGCCAGAAGAATCCGAGCTCATCGACTTCGCCACCGGCCTCATCCTCCAAAAGTTCCTGCGCGCCAACCACAACGACGTCGCACGCGCCTTCCTCCAACTCCAAGACACCATGAAATGGCGGCGGTCCTTCTTCGGTCCTGGGGGCGAGATCGAGAAGGGTTGGGACGAAGAGAAGTTTAAAGGGCTGGGGTATACGAGCGTTATCCCGCGCTCCAATTCTTCCTCCTCCTCGTCATCATCTGCTGGTGACACTACTGCCGATGATGCTCCAACCGACCCCAGCAACGACCGGCCGATTGTAATTTCATGGAATATATACGGCGCCACAAAAGACATCCGGCACACCTTCACGCCCCTCCCCGAGTTCCTGCGCTGGCGCGTAGCTCTCATGGAGACCACCCTCTCATCCCTCTCCCTCGCCACCGCCGTGCACCCAATCCCGGACCACACTTTCGGCGCCGACCCCTACCAATGCCTGCAAATCCATGACTACCTCTCCGTGTCCTTCCTGCGGCTCCCCAAAGAAGTCCGCGAAGCCAGCAAACAGACTATAGAGCTATTTGGGCGGTACTATCCGGAGACGCTAGAGAAGAAGGTGATGGTGAACGTGCCGGCTGTGATGGGGTGGGTTTTTGGACTTGTTAGGAGGGTCGTGGCGAGGGAGACGGTGGGCAAGATGGTGGTGTTGGGGAGGGGGGGGGACTTGAGTGGGGTGTTGGGGGTGGGGGGCGTGCCGGGGAGGTATGGAGGGGTGGGAGGGGAGTTGGAAGTGGTGGGGAGGATGCCGAGCAGTCCGGGGAAGAAGGGGGGGGAGAAGAGCGAGGAGGAGAAGGAGGAGAAGGCAGTCGATCCATTGCACCTCCCCTCCAACCCATCGCCGCAATCCGCCGCTGAACCAGCAGCATCAACACCCCCATCATCCGAACCCCCAACCCCCGCAAACAATGAACCCAAACCCGAACCCGATTCTACCTTCATCCCCGTGGCCCCAGAAGCACACACCCAAGCCGAACCCGCGGCTGAGCCCACCGCCACCGAACCATTTGCAGCGTCCACGGCCGCCGCGGAGAAGAAAGGCAAGCCCGAAGCCACGCCGGAGAAGGCACAAGCATCCAAGGAGGGGACAGCACCAACCCCGGCCGCAACCCCCACCACGGCTCAAAACAAGCCCGCCGCCACCGCTCCAGCAGCCTCCGAACAGCGCTCCATCAAATCCGTGCGTATCTCCGACCCGAAAGACAAAGAAAATGAGGCCGCAGCTTAAAACACCGTAATGCATGTGAGGATGATGTGTGTGACTTTCGTGCTGCTGCTGTGACATGGGCTGGTTTTGCGGGATTGTATGATTGCGGTGATTCCTTCTCCGCCGTTACGTTGGAGCTGGTGGTTGCTGTGGAGCTGAGATATACGGTTGGAGCCGTAGGATTAGCGATTTGGCGATTACAATTTGCGATAATACCCCCCTTTAGTGCTCGTGCTGGTGGCGATAATAAGCGTTGTGTTGAGTTATGTTTTATTCCAGGTCCTGTTCCGGTTGTGGTTCTGGTTTCTGTCGAGCGATTGGATTCCGGGGGAGTTTTCACTGGCATACTACTATAATACTTTTACTTACTACTTTACTACTTACCACTTTACCACCAAAATAATACCCCGCGGTATGTAGTGGCGGGCGATGAGTTGCGTTGAAGTTGCGCGTTGTAATAAAGAACTGAATACAATAACACACTTAATCTTTCCCTGCCATCACTCCCTGTACTATTCTCGCATCACCGCGTGGCATCGACGGTGACATTGAAAATCAACGACTCTGTTCAAGTTGTGACCGCCAAATCCACATCCAGTTGGGTCTGCCCAAGGTCCATGCCCAACTTAACACTTGATCCCACCGACGTCACTCGATGCTAGATGACAGTGAATGGATGAGTTGTCGAACCAGCGGTCCCATCTACCGGAAGCTCAAAATCGCGGAGTCCGACGTCTCCGAGATGGTGAAACGATGTGCTAGGCGAGCGAGCTGGAGAACGAGAACCGGAAAACGAGGTCCGCAACGGGCAAGCTGGTGAAAATGAATGGATGCCAGTGACTACAGTAGCGAGAGCTGGCGGCTCAGAGGGGGAATTGACATTATCCGGAGGTTAGTGGGCGGGTTGGAGTGGAGAATGAGGGTTAACAGGCTGTCCCATTGGTGAGTCTTTCATCTCCCGCTCATCGATTCGGCTAAGCTCATATAGCTGGAGGAGATGAGAGCTGATGACAAAATAGCGAGGTAACGTTACAGCAGACCTCTCGTAATGGGTACCGACTTAACACTACCATGTTGTTCGATTGCTGACTGAAGGACGAAGGTGGAGAGCGATCGCAAGACCACATCCAAATGGTACCAGCAAGCTCTTCCATGACAGCGCGACTCCCCCCCTCGGTACGTATTGCGAGAATACTATCACTCTTCGTCCTCACTACAACTTTTGAAGCAGTACCGTTAACTGGAACTTCTTTCCATCGTTTTTCTTCCGTGTCATGTCATCATCAATCAATTCCACGTGCAGGTGAGATGATCGAACGACTCTATTTGCATTATGATAACTCACTGAAATACACTGCTACTTCGACCGCGACAACTGAGCGGAAAACCCCCCCGCAAGATGATACGATCCCGCACAACAGCAACCACCACAGCACACCAACACGAATTCCGAGTCACGGACATTACGCATGTTCGAGTCTTTACACTCATTACTACTATATACCCTCACTCCCATCAGCACCGACTCACACACCCGACGTCATCGTTTATTCCATTACTCCTTGTCTCATTTCCGCGTCCAGCATTACATCGTCCTCGACCACATTCCGCCGTACTGGTGTTCAAAGAGAGTGGCGTGGAACGAGGAAGAGAGAGGTTAGTCAGCGAGCGCACGCGCACTTCATCCCTATCACTCGCTTCTCCACCACCAGGCTTTCTACCCGACAGGTGTCAACGTGTCCGACCGAGTACTAAGGCCACTACACCGGAGGAATAACCCCAAAGTTGAAAATTACAGTCCTAAGTCACGCTTTCTATACTGCCTTGACTACAGTTCGTCATGTCATGCTGACCCGGCCAGCATTCTATCTACTACTACACCCCGCCTCTTTTCTCCAATATCTAATTGCACGGACAAAACTGCGATCACATACACCCTCTATCTCGCTGAACCGTATTTATTGCTATAGTAGTTACCAGTACTATGCTATCTTCCGGCATACTCGCTCACCGCCTCCCCGTAGACCCCCTCCCGTGCTTCTCGCCACTACATTCCAACCTCCCGCACAGACCAAGCCCATCCCTTCAACAAGGTTTCATTCTCTGTACTTAGTACTCAGTACTCCGTATACCCTCTCCCAACCTCCAAGGCCACACTTTCCCCGCCATCTCAACCCCAGAATCTTCTCCCATTTCCACATCTCCCAACCCCACCCCGAGGAGAGTATATAACCTGCCCCCCCCCCCCCCCCCCCCCCCCCCCCCCCCCCCCCCCCCCCCCCCCCCCCCCCC
>ML220125.1:14817-54753 GCA_004786065.1 Ascodesmis nigricans
ATCTCAACTCCCCCCCCCTCCTCCTCCTCCTCCTCCCCTCCGATTCTCCTCCACCTCAGCGGCGGTGTATACGACGTCTGCTAGAGGGCGACCGGGTGGTGTTGGATGCAAGCAGCAAACAAGTCAGTATCCCCCAATCTCACCTCCCCATCTTACCTCCCCATCTTACCTCCCCATCTCACCTCTACAGCCTCACGACGCGACGCGATGCGATGCGATGCAATGTGAATGTACGGTGGTATTCGAATTGTAGCCCACCTGGTGTTCAACCTGGGGGAGAGAGGGGCTGGGGGCGGTCGGGTCGCTTGCCCGCCGCCGTCATATCACGATACCACGATACCACCATCCCCCACTGACATATTACAACATCACGATATAACTATATTGCCATCACCATCCCCGATCACGATCGATATTACTATACCGCTAATATTCTGCTACCATACTGCTACCGCCCCACGCCGCATGCTGCAGTCGTCCCAACCTCTGCATTCAGCCCAGCCGGTCACGATCCCTCAGAGCCTCAGCACAGTCAGCCAGGATATACCGCCCGTCCTGCTGTCTGTCTCGCTGTCTCGCTGAATGAGAGGATGGAAGATAGCACCGTCTTCCGTCCTCTTTCCGATCAGTTCCACCGTAGCTGAGGGTGGGTCATTACCACCACGACAACCAAAAGCGACTCAACTATCCGACAAGCTAAACATGGTCTCGGATAAGGTGAAGATAAAGGTGTGCTGGGACATCCTCCCGCTTTTTTAGCCCCGGGCAGAGAAACTGGGAAGATTCCTACTGTCCTCTCCCTCCTCACCGGCTCGACCTCCTGCACATCCTCTGTCGGACTGGCTGGCTGGCTGTCGTACTGGCGTGTTCGACTTCCCAACATGCTCAGCGGAACCCAGAACATTCTACGTCTTTGCGGCGAGGGTTCTATAAGATGGGGCCACGGTGATGCTGCGAACCCTGCCAGTGGTTTCTGTTGTTGGTTCTGGCGCTGGTTCGAAGGCCTGGCCAGTCTACCTCACGCCGCGGTTTGAGCTTTGGTATTCTACAACCATGACTCGGGCCGCTTCTGTATCCTCCGCCCGAGTCCGGGGAGTCAGAGGCGCGGATCTGGTTCAAGACCTATGCTTTCTACCCGTGTCCAGCTCGGGTGGAAGTGCAGCAGGCCAGCCACTCCGACTCGGTGAGGGTAGGGTTAACCCAAATGCGCCCTGGCAGGCGAGGGTTCGAGAATCACCCTGCCGGTGGAGTGGAGTGAAGTGGATAGAGTCGGAGTACATTTGGGTGTAGAACACTACCCAACCATGTTATCCGCGCCGAGTGCGGTGTGTTCTGGGTATCGGGTTCGTCATGGCAGGACAAGGAGATAACCAACCATCTCTTTTCCCTGGTGCTCGAAGCCGAGTCTTCAGACCATCATCTGCAGTGCTCTGTTTGGGTCTCGAGACACCTTCGCTGGCCGGTCGATGAACGACCATCCCCATCCCCTCAACACAGCTATCAATAAAACCCACTGCTTCGGACGTTTCTCGTGGTAGTTTCTCATGGTAATCCAGGTCCAGAACCATCAGTTCGCCAAATATCTGAAGGATATGCGCCATGTTCGTCGACTCAACCCGAAGTATGGTTCGCCTGAATTGCCAGAGTCGCAGCGGTCTGTGGAACTTCAGCACACCGGGGCCCCAGAGGGCGGGACCCTGGTGCCAGAAATCCTGATGTCGGATGCGGCGCATCTCACCAGGGCGTCCGTGGCTGGTGTAGAGTCCATTGAGATTGTGCTGGGCGATGATGTATCAGCAACTTGAACATGTTCTGGTCTGTGGTTGGAGACAGGTTGCTGGTCACAGTCAATGAAGTACCAGCAACTTGAACATGTGCTGGTCTGCGGGAGAGGTTTCCTCATCCCACACTCACTGGCTGAGTTGTTCGAAATGTATTACCGAGGGCACAGGGCTTCCTGGCTTCTCAACGAAGACCGATTCCTCTGACTGTGGACTGCCTGGGAGTATTCTGAACGCGGCGGTTAACATTAAACAGCCTATAGCAGTTCGGCACCATAACTACCACTATAGATGATAAACAATTACTTATAAGCGGATATCAACAAGCATCTCCACGAGTCAGCAATAAAACCATGAGTAGGGTGAGTAGTATAAGTAGCAATCACCCACCCGAGTAGCCATCTCCCACCTGAGTTGGGTCATACTTCCTGAGTAGGCCGTGCCAACCAGAGTTGCCATCACCAACCGGAGTAGCCATAGCCAACACGAGTCGCTCGATGTACTACTCGGAGCTACTCCGCCCACCCATCCGACCGTAGTACCAGTAGCAGGCCGAGATTTTTTCATGATGAGCCTGAGCCGGAGGCGTATATAGTAGTATATGCGAGTGCGAGTGGGAAGTTCGCCATCTGAAAAATTTGAGGCAAATGGTGAATGTGCAGGAATTCTGGTGGCACTCATCGACATCGAGCTAACCGGCTCGCTGGTGGCTACCTTATCATGCGGTGAGGAAGGTTTATGAGTGACCGAGCGACATCGGGGGGGGGGGGGAGGGAGAAGGGGAAGAGTTTAGGGCGAAGGAGGTGGAGAATAAGAGGAGATACCCGAGAAATTGCCTTGTACGCGGAGGCTTCACGATAAATAGACCTTAGATAAAAAAAAATTCAAAATCACATCACAAACCCTTACATTGCTATCCCTAGACTTATCCCACCCTAATCCCTCGCGCCCTCAATAATCACCTTCACCCCCTCCCCCCTCTTCACCGTCTCAAAAGCCTCCACCGCCTCCGTAAACTTAAACCTATGTGTAATCAACCCCCTCACATCCACCAACTGGTCCTTCACCAACCTCAACGCCTCCTCATAATCCCCGGCCGCATACCTAAAACTCCCCTTCACCACAATCTCCTTCGCCGCAACCTCCACCATCGGCACTTGCACCAAATCCCTCCCCATTCCCGCCTGCACAAATGTCCCTCCCGGCCTCAACACCCCAATCGCACTCTGTATACACACCTCAACCCCCGTGGCATCCACCGCCTTATGCGCCCCACCCCCAACCCTCAACCCCCCAAACCTCTCCTTCAACCCCTCCACAACCTCGCTGGAGTCTTTACACCCAGCGGAATGAAACGTCTCGATTCCCCCACACGTCGTGAGGCCTTTGACGAACTCCAGCCGCGACTTGACGACATCGACCACCACCACCTCCGCCGCACCCCGCGCCTTCGCAACCGCCGCACAGAGCAACCCAACCGGGCCAGCCCCCATCACAACCACCACCTCACCCGGGGAGACGGCAGCTTGACTCCGCATCACATGCACCCCCACCGCCAACGGCTCCAACATGGCGCCCTCCTCACTCGACACCGTCTCGGGGAGCGGGATACACATGTCCGCGGGCATGACGACATACTTCGCCAGCGTCCCATCTACGGGGGGCGTGGCGGCGAACTTCATCCCTTCACACAGGTTATATCGTCCGGCCTTACACCGCTGGCAATAGCGGCATGGGATGCCGGGCTCGATGGCGACACGCGTGCCGGGGGAGAATTGGGGGAGGGTGCCGGGGCCGTGGGAGATTATGGTACCGGAGGATTCGTGGCCGAGGATTAGGGGGGCGGTGACGGTGAAGGGGCCGAGGCGGTGGTGGAGGAGGTAGTGAAGGTCCGAGCCGCAGATGCCGGTGTGTGTGATGTGGAGGAGGAGGTCGGTCGGGTGGACGAGTTTGGGGAGGGGGCGGGGGAGGAGGGTGAGGGTCTGCGGGGAGGTGAGGACCCATGAGGGGTTCTGGGAGGGTTAGTGGGGGTGGGAGGAGGGGGAAGGGGATGGGGATGGGCTTACGGATTCGTCTTCGTGGTATGGCATTGTGGGTGGTGCTGATAGATAGTAGTTGGTCGTTAGGTTATGGTCTCGGTCGTGAGGTCTTCGTCGTTCGTCGTGTGTGATCGTTTTCTCGTGTCGTTGAACTTAGAATTTGGACTCCCCGCGGTGGTTTAAGTATCAAAGTCACCATGGTGACTTCGTTGGCAACCCCGCGCGAGTGACGTTGCTGTTGTTGACGTTGATCCATCCGCGTTTAGGCTGAAGTGCCATGTGGGTCGTGCCGGCGCGTTTGCAGATCTAGGTGATCGGTGGAGTGGGAGGGCCTGGACTTTACAGTCTGCGTTCTGGATAAAAGAAAGACGGTGATGGAGATGGAGATGGGGCGAGAGAGAGGAGTTTAGCCTGAAGACGAACGAGATGGCGTGTGGTTGTGCGTTGTGGGTAAAACCGACCACAAGCCCAACCGGAACTGCCGGAAACGGTAATGAAGATCAAAACTCGACTCGAGGCTGTTGCATAATTAGATCCCAGTGGGTACGAGTAATCTTTGAATTAGTTTTCTGCCTGTCGCGACCAATGTCTACTGTAGGTAGTGTTCTCTAACGTTCCGGGATTGTATCACGACGTCTACCCCTTCCCCACTGGCATCCGATCCCTACATCGTTGCCATCCACAACATCGTGATCTTTTTCCTCATCATCTCCTCCGAGCCCGAATTCGTGTCGCTTCACATAGGTTATTCCCCCCACGACGCCACCAGCGGATGTGTCCAACTCTCGTTGATGCTCTGACTCCAACTCCGACTCGACGACTGTGAATCCCAATGAATTGAAAGCATCCACATTCGTGGGTCGGAGTCGTTGATGGAAAGCGCCATCGTTCTGGACTGGGACTCGGACTCGGACTCCGATTTCGATGAGGTCGTCAGAGTTAACGTCCGCAGGTTCGCTCTCTCATTGCTCCTTTGACGGAGTTTCAACCGTTGACTGATTTGCCGCATTCCGCCGAGAGTTGTCTCGCTTCAAGTTGTAGCCACCCAAAACGCCATATCTAATCCTTCATCTCCCTCACAGCGTCGAATGCACTGAACATGAGTTGGGCTTGCTGTTCCCACCACCAACGCGTCACCACAGCATCTCCCATTTCCCTCCCCTCCGAGTGTCCCATCCCCAGCTCTTTCAGGCTCCCCACGATAGCCACCATCCCACCCACCATCCCACCCACCGCCATCACTCAATACATTTTCCCCACGAGTGTCGCCACAGCTCTGGAGCATATGATGGCACCCCACTCCGATCTGCGTGTTAACTTATATTCCCACTCTTCCAAGAAGTGTCCGAATCCGAGTCACCGATCATGATCTCCACTCCATCAACCATCAACATAACACTACACCTAGCACGTAACACCCTCCCCGCTCGCTTACACTCCATCTATGTACTATAGACACTCCCGCTCGACCCTTGACCCTCGATCATACATTCTCTCGTCTCCCTCACAGGACCACCTCGATCACCGGAAATCACCCTCCCGACAACTCCACCACAATGGAGCAACCCGTAAGCGCCGACCATGCGCACACTCCACTGTGGCTCCCAGACCGGACCAGGCTTTCTCTTTCGGGCCCCGACTGAACTCATAGTTCCCGGCGTACCGGTGTGCAGTGGTGGAGTGCTGAATTTCCTGTGTCAAGCTGTGCCGCTGAAGTACCGGCACAGTACGCAGGTACCACTTGTGGAGTTTCAGGGGAAGGGGAAGGGATGGAGGATACGGAGGTTGGGGTGGAAACGTGGGCGTGGCTGAGAGGTTCCAGGTTCTGGGGAAACGGGGGAGGAGCGGAGGGGGTGATGGAGATGTGGTGACGTGGGGCGGCCGCGCGAAAGTACTGGAAAGCATCGAGTCACTGGCACTCCACATTGCAATCCACGATTAACATTTCATTCCCAAACAGCATACAATTGAAGGTCAGACCGCAGCGGGCTACAGTCCGAAAAAAAAAAGACTCGAGAAGTGACATCAACATCATATAACCTACCCTACCGCTATCCGTAGCATCATAACCCACGACTTAACATCTATTACGCCGCCCATCGCAATCCAATCCAATCCTAAAATATAAAACCCAATAAAAAAAACACATCAAGAAAATAAAAAACCATCGAACAAAAAGCACAAAAAAAGAACGCCAAACCCCAATCACTCCCACTCCCACTCCTTGGACTCCACAATCTTCAATCTTCTTAACAACCCCACCTCTCACCCCCCCTCACCACCTCCTCATATTCGCATCAATCGCGGGATCCCTCCACTGTTCCTGCCTCCCATTCACCACATTACTCAACCCGCCCGAACTCCCCGTCCTCTCCTGTCCCCACGCATCTACAATCTCCACCTTCACACTATAACTCCTCTCGACTTCAATGACGAGCCCATTAAGATTCGTCGAGCTCCCCCTCCGGCTCTCATCTTCCTGCATCTCGATCTCCGATATAGTCTCGACGCCCTTCTGTCCATGCACATGGGGGAGCCCGGTCTTGTTTCTACGGCGGAAGCGCATGACGCCGAGACAGCCCGCCCAGAATATCGTCGAGAGGTCTGCCATGTTCGCGAGCACGGTGCCGTGACGGTCGGCGGCGTTAAGCTCCATGACATCCATCTTGAGGATCGTGTACAGCGCGATAGCGGCGGCGGTGACACTGACGATACCAAACCCGAGGACCGTGAGCGCGAAGATGACCTCGCTCGCACCAACAGAATGAACCCATCTGAGCAGAATAATTGGGACAATGACGACCAGCAGCGTTGACGCCGCGTGTGCCGCGAACTGAATCTGGCTGTAGTTCCCGATGAGGCGTTGCGCGCAGTAACCGTCGTAGGCGGCAAATTTCGGGTTGGAGGATTTCTCCCACATGCTCGATAGCGGCCAGCACCAGAAGATGGTTTCGAAGATGTTGGCGAGGAAGCAGGCGAAGACGATGGCGGTGACGGTGTAGAGGACTGGGCGCATGCGCGTTGGGAAGGTTTCGATGAAGAAGACCAGGAGCGCGATTTTGGCGGAAAAGACGGTGAAGTGGTTGGTGAGGGTGGTGGACCAGAAGGTCTGGAATCATTCACAACATCATCCATATCAGCGTCTCTGAACTATCTCCGAGGGCGGTTATGGAGTCGAGGGAAGACGAACCTGGAGAAACTGCTTCCGCTGCTGATCCTGATAACCCCCCATTGGCCCTGGCACCTGGGCCACATCAACATTCTTCGGAAACATTGGGTTCTGCCGCCGAAACTCCATTTCCACGGCGGTCTGCCATGTCATCGCAATCACGGACCCGAGTATCGTAATGTACGAGAAGATGAGGAGGTATTCCGAGACCCTGAGGCGCTCGCGGCGGCCTTTGAGACGGAGCCATAGCCTGCCGCCGAGGAAGATGGTGTTGGCTAGTTGGAAGATCCAGAGCCCAATCTGTTGTGGTGTGTTAGTGACGAGGTTCGGTTGAGCGAAAAGGAGGATGAGAGAATGGGAGACAAACGGTGCCGTCGACCGCGAGAACCATGCTTCCCGTTCCGTATAAGGATTACTCGCAATCCAGTTGTGAATCTCCCGGTTGGCGGTGGGTAGTCGTGGTTATGGTCGTTGGGTCGTGGTGGGTCGGATCCTTAGGCTCGAGTTGTAGTCGTCGTCGTCGTCGTCGTCGTCGACATGCGCTCTGTCCGATCTCACGATAAACGGGGTGAAAACCAGTTCCCGACGTCTCCCGTGGTTGTTGTTGTCGTCGTCGTTGTGGCAAATGCGCAAAAGTCGGCACTCCAGCAACTAATAACCGTACCGCGGCGGGAAACAAAAAAAAAAAACTCAAACGAGGGGAATTCCCAAAACGAGCGACCGAAGAACCTGAACCGAAACCTGTCGTCCTTGTCGAAAAACACACACACACAATCGATGTCGCCGTCGTCGTTGTCGTCGTTGTCGTCGACAAATGTTCGGAGGACCACGAGAAAAACCGGCGAAAAAAGTAGATCTCCCGTGGGTGTGGGTGATCGGCTTCTTTTGTACTCGCTGTACCTTCCGTCACGTATCTACTGTAGGTATACCGGAGAGTAGAGTACAGTAGGCCAGGTAGGTAGGTAGTCGCTGTACTGTATGTATGTACCATAGTCTATGTAGATTGGCATACCTACTACTATACCCCAAGACGCAAAACCCCTCCCCGGACACCCCCGGACACCCGGTAAACCACCGCCGCCCGCACCAACAAATAACAACAGCAGCAACCGCCGCATTGTTTTTTATTCCCGATGGGATGGTGGGATGAGGAGGATGGATATAGCATCCAGCTAGGCGAGCGACCACACTGCGCTACACTACACTACACTACACCGACCGGAGCACAACGCATTGATATTGCGTGTTGGACCAGGAGAGGAGGTTATCCCTGGTAAATAGTCTGGTTGCACACACTCTTTCTCTCGTCTTTCCCCCGAGTCTTCTCGCACACATGAAGAGCTAGTCACGCAGGGTACTATACAAAACATATTCAACATATACAACACACCTGCACCTGCAGTTGCGCGTGTGAGAGGAAAAAAACATGCCGCCGCTGATCCCCCATGTGTTTAGGCTCGGTCCGCCCCATGGGACACGATGGAGATGGCCATGGCGATGGGTGGGGTAGGGTGGGTATCACTAGTACTACTAGCCATTTGAGCATGAATTCGAGGCCACCACTACCGCCCACGTTTCGCCAGAGGGGAAAATAGCGATAGTACACTCCGAGTGCTGTCGCGTGAAGTCGCAGCTACTGCACAGTGTAACCACGCGGCGCCGAGGTCGATCGAGCTATGGGTGGGGATGAAACACTTTATGCTGTACCTACGGTGCTGTTTCTATGTACATTGCTTCTATGTATGATGTGCCTCTCCCCTGTATAGAGCTCGTAGGAAGGGAAATCTACGTGACACGATGCGGTGGGTGTTGTTGACACTGCCGTGGCGTTGGTGCTGGATGGTGAACCAAAAAGCGGGCGCTAAACGGCGATCCGATTTCACGAAGCGAGTGGAAAAGCGGGAATGATGGGATGAGCTTAACTTTTTCCCTTTCCATGGCAGACCGGGGTGACTGGCGTTGGCACCTGCCTCGGTGGGTGAAGTTCTACTGATTTCAACTTAGGGCCAGCGACAGGATCGCCGAACCACCATCTTCCAGAAGTTGAGCTGAATAACAGAGCGTTGCGTGATATTTCCAGTTGAGTGCTTCTCGAAATTCCTACGCCGTCTGAACGCCACCGGCACTACCTACACACTGGTGAAATCGCTAGTTAGTTGATAAACACCACCCACCACAACACCGCAACACCACGACAGACCGCAAATCCGAGTCCGCAACGCATAAAGCCGTGTTATCCGTGTTGACCGTGTGTGTGTGATCAACGAGTGCAGATTCAAGTTGCGCCGATATTCCACAGCGCATGGCATGCCGCATATTCATTCTAAATGACTTTAAACATGAACCTAAAACCCGCAGATCCCCGATCATGATCATGATGCTCCGTAAAATAATTTCCGAGTCCGAGTCTGAGCCCGCAACAGCTCATCCAGATCCCCTCAGGCTGCATCTCATCCCATCCCATCGAGTCCGAGTCTCATCTTGACTATCATACATACACAAGTTGAGTCGAGCCCAAGCTCCCCATAACCCACACAACCCACACCGCCCGCAGCACGGTTAATCTATCCCATACACACACGCATCAATACATACAGCGCACTGCACACCGCCACGGCATGTCGACACTCACATTCATTCTCCATACCGTATAGTACTCTACATAGAGTATACAACGCCACTCTCGCCGCCACCACTATCGTCGCACCGCAGTGGTGGTGTAGGACTCCGACGCCACGGCATCGCCTACACCCACGCACCCACACCCACGCTGCCATGAGCTCACGCCATATGGTCGCTCCAACCCGGATCGTGTAGAGTATTGCAGTTAAGGTTGCCGGTGTTGAGGTGGCGACGAGATGTGGAGTCGTGCTATATATCGCAGTGGTAGAGAGATCGGATGGATATAGACAGCGCGCATTATTCTCCTGATAAATCGCCGCGACACGGCCACGGACATGGACACGGGGATGGTGGCGGCCGCGGTTGCGGTCTCGCTTGGGAGCTGAGTGGGCGTGTGGGAGTGCGTGGGAGTGTGGGAGAGTGGGGAGACATAATCTATTCTCCAGCCGTACAGTACCAGCGTACTATCATATACTCTAGCCCAGATACATGTATGTCGAGTACTAGTATATTATTATACAGCGTCAACATACACTCTCCCGGGGCCTCGGAGAAGACACGAGTTCAAATTTAAGTCCAGCCAGTGCACTCGAATCGCCGCGAATCCACGCCACGCATGAAACACTGTTGGAATCTACCGTATAATCTCGAGTTATCCGTACAGCGCACATCCCGTCTGGACTCGACCACCGTGACGACTCGACTCGAGGTACACATAGAGTACGACGCAGAGCATATGAAGCTGCAGTGCATGTCGCGGTCTCTTCAAGCTGCATCCAGCATGTGCCAGCGCGTGTTTAAATGTGAAAGTGAATGTGACAAACCAATGTACTGTAAACTCAACTGTGTTGTACTATAATATCCTCGTGTCAATTCGAATCGTGTAGTAGAGTAGATTCGCTTGTATGGCCCCCACTGCGATCATGATACCCCGGAGTCCGAGTGCACATCTGACTCGAGTCGAGTGCGAATACAGGGACTGTATGGTAACCTCCCGCAGCCCGGGCGTCCGAGTCCAAATGCCATCGAGGTGTATTGTATACTGAGTACATATACTATGTCCCAGCCATGTGGATCCACTGGAACTGGCAGACTCCCGACCGGGGGAGTGTTTCTCGATAACCCGGGAACTCGAGACCACGTTTCCGTAGGCCTCAGCCCACCAATCCACAACCCGCAGTCCGCAGTCGGCAGTCCGCTGGGTGCAGGCTATACTATTGTTACTTCCCTTCATCTTCTCAGAGACCGATGTAGGTAACAAACACTCGGGTCTGGAAACTCACTGGGTTGGTGAACTGGAAAACTGAAATCCTTCGGTTCCACCACAGTGACTCGGAAATATCGAGTGACTTCTCTTTCGACTGGACTCCCACAGATTTCAAACCCGATTCTCTACCATTTCCTGCGGCGAGTTGAACTGTGATTTGGCGAGTGTCGAACCGTGTGGGGTCTGCGTCTGCGCTAATTCTGGTCGCTATTGTGAGAGATGTGGGGTGAGGACGAAAACCAGCGAACTCCAGAGTCGAGCGAGACCTCGTGATCCCAATACCCACCGCCACGTCACTTCTCAAACCACGTTATATATCTATCTAAGTTTGATGTTCACGATATGGTATGGAGAGCTCTAAAACCACGACAAGGCTCAATCCTAAGACGAGGTGTGTTGATAAACGTGAACTGGCTGATTTATGAGATATCACTCTTCTTTCTGGAAATGATTGGGTGGGATGAAAATTGAGAGATTAAGGGGTCGTCGATGTATTGACTGGTGCTAGTAGAAACATGATGGTTACTGGAAATGAATTTGGATCGGTAGATAGGCGTGTTCTCGATTCCTCAGCTCTGATCGGGATGATAACCTCGGGCCGGCCCTAGGAGGAATACGAATATCGCAATGTCAGACACCGGGCGGGCGACAGGGGGTTTGAAAATTGATGGCCCTGGGATTCGTGTGGGGAAAAATAACTGGAAGATGATGGGGAGAAAAAAAAAAAAAATGGCGGAAAAAATCTACAGTACCTGGGATTCCCGCATGGTCACCCACTGCAGTACTAACCAGGCGATACGATGCTTAGATATGGCTGAGCGGACGGGAAGCCTCGTTTTCATCGTTCTATGACCGTAGATGCTGTCTTCCAGACCAACGTATATATGAACCTAGGGACTGGAAACTAGTGAGTGTCTTTGAGGTTGGGTACATACTTAATATCAGAGCACTGCGAAACGGCCAACAGTGAAGGTCTCCACCTCAACCCAATGGGCAGCCGGAGAAGAAGATCGGCGGTAGACGCGGTAGCAATCGCAATGCAGAGAATCCAACAAGGGTGGGAACAGAACATGACAACGGCAATGCTCCTGATGGATGTAAAGGGAGCCTTCGACCACGTTGCGAGAAACCGACTCCTAGCCCGAATGACCCAACTTAGAGTAGATGCTGGCCTAGGAAAATGGACGTCAAGCTTCCTTGAAGACCGCCAGATACGGATGGTCATCGACGGCTATGATATGGAAGATCACCCTGTACGAGCGGGGATACCACAGGGGTTGCCAGTCTCACCGATTCTATTCACCATGTACTTGAGCGGAATATTCGCGAAGGTTGAAAGGAAGGGCAAGGTCACAGCAATATCATACGCGGATGACATAGCTTGGATAGCCACAGACAAGGATGCAGAAAAGGCTTCCAAATGCCTTGAGGAAGCAGCGCGTTGTGCAGAAGAATGGGCCACTCGAAACGCCGTAGAATTCGATTTGGCAAAAACGGAGGCAATACTATTCTCCCGCAAAAATGACAAGAAGTTCCGAGGAACCATGTAAAGATACCGCATCCGAGTAGGAGGGGTAGAAGTCCCTTTCAATCGTACAGCCACGCGATGGCTAGGGATCTGGATCGATAGCCATTTGAAACTCCGTGAACACCACAATACGTGCATGAAGAAAGCAAAAGCGGCAGAAACCAGAATCCGCAGACTCACGTCTACTCAAAGACTCAGCCCGGAGAACGTAAAGAAAATACAGATCGCTGTGGTTCAGGCAATTATGTTATATGGCTCAGAGTTATAGTGGGGCATGAAGCCCAATGACTCACGAGTATACGATATACAAAAACTGATCAACAAGCAAGCTCGAGCAATCACAGGTGCTCTCCGAATGACACCAATAGGGCCGTTGATATCAGTAGCGGGTCAGCGCAGTACTTACTCAACCGACAACAGCGGAGATACGCATCACGGATCCTCGGGCTCCCGTCTAACAATCCAACGAGGTTCCTCATACCACCGGACATATACCGCCCCACAAAAACTCATAAAACTGTGGGGAGACTTCTACGGAGCAGAATTGAGGCAGCAGCCACACTAGAAGCCGGGGTGGAAATAGTTCCCGACAGAACCATAGAGTCGACAATCCAAAAAGATAGGATTCACATTGCAGCTACAGAGAGAGCTTCAGCTGCAGCATCAATGTATGCAATTCCGCCAAGAGGAACGACAGCAATCTGGATAGATGGGTCGCAGAGCAAGGAGGGGAACATCGGGGCGGCTATAGCTCATCTGGACCTGGAACAGCACTGGCAAACGAAACTATGGAACCTGGGACCAACGAAGGAGGTTTTAGACGCGGAGCTATTCGCCATATCTGGGGTTCTACGGTACGCGCTGGAATATGGGAAAGAAACCCCCACCAACACGCTCAGAGGCGAACCATCGAGATGCGGTGCGTGTAGCTAGCGAGCGGTGAGTGGCGGGTGGACGCCTTACTCTTGCCATCAAGGAGTGGGAATGTTTGGACGAACGGATGCGAGAGAAGATGTAACTGATTCTATCGTGAGATGAGGTGAAGTGATCGTCGGATGATGGCGATGGTGTTGGTCTAATCGAGGGGAGCTCGGCGGGATTGCGGAGGGCGCGACTTCAGAGACCGTGAAGAGGTATTGTGGGGAGGTTGCGAAGGAGTTGGTGGCTGTGGCGGAGTGGGAGGAGGGTAGGAGGGTGTGTGCGTGGGACATGGTTCGGTGATGGGGTGATGGGGGTGTTTCCCTGAGCCTGGGGGGGTAAGGGCAAGACGAGGAGGGGCTCGCTGGTATTATACTCACTTTGGGGAGTTGGTTTTCTTCTTTGGCTTCTTGTTTCTTCTTCGGATCCTTCTTTACCCTTTCACTTCTACCCTTTACACCTTTACTGCTACCCTTTACCACTTTACCCTTTTACTCTCTTCCACTTACAGGCTTTTTAAACTCCTACACCTTACTACTATCCTATTAGTACTCGGCCGGGGCGCCGCTTTCCTTGAGTTTACTTCTTTTCTTTTCTTCTCTTCACTCCTTCTTTTTTCACTTTTTCTACTTCTTCTACTTGACTTTTACGCTACTATACATCTTAGTACCACTTCCTTGTCTGTTTCTTCTTACTATCTCTCTTAATCATCAGCATGTACTACTGACAGCATGTTTTTCTCTTCGTTTTATTCGTTTTATTCGTTTCAAAAGGCGTTTTTTTACATGAGACCGGAGTTGTTGTTGTTCTTCTTCTTATTTGTTTTTCACTTTCTCCCGGTGTTTTTTTTGGGGCTGTTGTCAAGTTTGTGGGGTTTACGTTTTAGGTTTTTAACCAAAATACAGTACCACATTTTTCTGCGTCTTGTTGTTCCGTTTCTGTCAAGTTTCCGGTTTCTGGTTTTCTGATGATATGATATGATTATGATACGATTAGCTAGCATAAAAAACTTGAATACACTACTTGGTGTGTGTGAGTGCAGTACCTACTACTACTCTACTTGGTGTTTATGTGAATCCGGGCCGTAGCTTTCCCTGGAGGCCTACGGGAGGCCTGGTTGAAAATTAGAACGCCGAGTAATCTTCAAATTTAACGTTCCCGTCAATGTCGCCGTCTCCGTCTGCCGGTGGCTCTCAGGTTCGATGTCCATAGCAGCGTCAGATTATGAACCGCCATCTTCACCGTCGGCATTATCCCCATCTCCACTGTCAGCAGTATGATAGAAGGTTTATCCAGGCGGTATGGATGGATGGATGTTGACTGCGTAGATTGGAGAACGAGAGTGAGATTCCGTGAAGATGTGAAGTGTTTTCGACGTTCCAGCCGGCTAGACACCGCGATGTTACAATACGCGGCCTATAAGGCTCACTGGAACAGAGATGGAATTGGGGGGAAATTGAATGAGCTGGAAGCTGGTGGTTGGGAATGCTTGATGTTGGAGGCTGATTCTATCCAGTTTCTTGATTGATTGATTGATGGACATTTTAACGCATGCTATCTTCAATCTTCCGCTTCTTCCCCTCTCAGGATGTTTCCCCATCCTACATCCAGTCCCCTTCACGCAGTGTCTTCCTGATCTTTCTCTTCCTCCCTCTCTTCCACTCCTCTGAACTACCTCTTCATTCTCAGCTGAGTGAAACTCAGAAACTCGATTGCGTTCTGTAGTACCCCCTCGCAATGTAGAAAACCCCATTTCGCTAAGGGTAGCTCACCCCACTGCCTTCTCAGTCCTTGTCTTTAACTTCGGAAGTAAGCATGTCCTGTACGAAGGTGTACTATCCGGGAGGTGATCACCCGACCGTGATTCCGGTATGCTGGGTCAAGTCTAGTGGAAGGCTTTCCCTCATAGTTATTGCCTTTCGCTCTCCTCCCGATTTCCTATATCTCCTTCCATTCTTCCATGATCCTTGCCCTGATCTGTCTTCTCACCCAGGTGATCGATGTGATCGGAATCCTTGGTGACAGAGATTTTTCTGCCGTCTTGGCTAACTGGTCCGCCCTATCGTTGCCTCCAATGTCGGTGTCCTGGAACCGGAGTTTGTCTCCCATGCAGGGTAGGATCTGAGCCTTGTGATGGATGGTTAGGGCGCGTTCTTCTATCCTGGGCTGATCGACAGATGTTGCACCCTGTGTATTGCAGTGTTGTTGTCAAGAAAGCTCCATACATCTGAAGGATGAGGGGTCTGCAGAGTTGCATAGCTCGACCGCAAGAGCGACCGCTTGAAGCTCTGCGTCGTAGACTTCGGCATGCGGTGCAATCAGCGCGTTGATGCGGAAATAGGTGCCCAACACCACTGGTGATATTCAACCTCTAAACACGGCCAATGTTGCAACCTCATCCAATACTGACTGCTCCGCGCCTGGGGTGAGAGACGGACTGGTACGTTCAACTTGAGAGAGAGCAATGGTCTATCTGTGGGCTTCCCCTTCACCACACTGTTTTTCCTCACGCTTTCTGTGGTGGTTGCAGTTGGTGGGTTGGACTTCGCCACAAGCGTCTGCTTCGCCCCGCGTTTATTTAATCACGAGCCGCCGGCGGCTGAGAAAATGTGCTGACGCCTACTTTAGTGTTGTGTAATGTACACATCGACATGTGTTGGAGGTACTGGGTTGATCTCTATATACTTTCCTCCCGTCCACCTGTAATGTCCTGGCTCTCCTGTATCGGTTATCCTCAGGCCCCGTCTATCAATCATCCATCCTTCTATACGCGAAGATGTCTCCGCGGAAATGGTCCGACATTGAAATTGCCTACCTTATTCACTACCTTTATCATGGTCTTTCAATCAATGCAATTCAGATTTGTTTCGCCGAACGACTGCTGAATTCTGGCCCTACACATACCCTTTTAGCTATTGGACAAAAAGTTAGAAGCATCCGCGAGGAAGACAACCTAAAAAACAAAGGAGATTTGAAGGATTTTTTGGAAAAACATCTCCAAGAACATGGTATCTCCAGCCCCGCTCCATCTGCTTCCTTGCAAGAGTGGGAGCTGGAAATCATTCAGGTATGTCATCATATTGTAACGGGCAAGAGTCGAGGATACAGGAAAGAGGCCAGAGACATAGCGCACGAGCGAGAGGCAGGCAAGAGTAGTGGCGGGACGGCAGTGGACTGGAAGGCAAGGCAGACAACAGAGGGCCGATGTCACGGCGTAGATTTTAGAGTATGATGTGGTGTTATGTCTGGGTGTTGTGGCTGTGTTGAGTCTGTGGGGTGATTGCGGCAAAATGTCTTGTGGTTGGGAAGAAGGGGTTACACGGTGGCAAAGGTTGTGGTGGAAGGTTCCGGGGTTGGGACGTTGTCGTGGGCTAACGCCTCGACGTCATATGACGATGCTGGAATGGAGAGGTGGACGTTGGATGAGTCAGGAACGCGGTCTTGTAGGGCTTAGGGTTTAGGGCTGAGGGCTGTAAGGTTAGAAAGGCGCGCACCATGATTAGCATGACGCCTAACAACAATGGCAGTAACGGTACAACACCACACATACGCGAGTTAGTTACGGAACGAATATACGGTCGGTTTATACAGTTATAGGAGGCTACGGAACACCCTCGCGAGCCCTCCATTCTACGGCGGAAACTAGCTGCTAGCTTCTAACTACGAGAGCACGTACGGACGTTGCTACCGTGGAACCGTACCACGGCAGCGCTGCCCTATCTACTGACACCCGGGCCGTACAGAAGGCGACGTCGGTTTCTACCCTCGTCAACCGCAGCAACTAGGCACCTTCGATTTCGTTACCATGAGCTGCTGGATAACGTCGAGTCGGAAAAGATGGAAATCGTGCAGGTGCGGGATCCTGAGATGATGGCAGATGGCCTTACGAAAGCATATAAAGGTAGTAAGCAGGAGAAGATGTTGACAGACTTTGGAATGTTTTGATTTTGGTTTTGATTTATGGGCACGCGAGCATGAGGAGGAGTGTTGTGATTCCGGAGCACTCGAGGGTTGTGGGGCATACTCCCGTGCCCGGTACACGGAATAGCAGAGTTTTCTGTGCTAGTATTATCTAGCCTGTATATACACTCTCGCTTCACTGTAGAATAGATCTGTACCATTCCTTGCGCAATTGCAACAATAATCACCATCAATGAACTGTCGCCGTGGCGGGTATCTTTCACGACTGTTCATGGCCGTTCAACTTCACCAAAACCATCGCTCGCGGCCCACGCCAACCCCGAAAACTTTCCTCATTATGATTATATAACCATTATACTTCTTTCATCACAGTCTCCAAATAGCACTCACCACCCCGAGTGACATCGCGTGTTCCGACCACCTGCACTTGCATCTCTTCTGCACGCACAACGCAACACCAGCATCATCTGCGCCTCTCTTCTGCACCGATCATGATCGAGTCGTCCGAGTCCTTGTTGTCCCCTCACCAGATCCCCACAATTCCGATTTCCCCTCCACCAGCCTCCACCTCCTCCCATCGCCCACCAGTTCCACAACCCACATCTCCCGCACCATGAACACCTGCACCCCATACCCATACTCCACCTCCCCTTGCACCACCGACGGCAACCTCATTCACTGCTGCGCCTGCCGGTACCTCAGCCCGTCCTACCACCTCTTCCTCCTCCGCACACGGCGTCACCGCCACCTCCTCTCCACGCCCTCTCCCTCCACGACCACCCCCCCGCCAACACCAACATTCCTGAGTTTCCAGCCGCGGAAGCGGCGTGAGGAGTGGGAGGGGACGCATTGTCTCTGCGGCCACGACATCAGCACGTGTTCTGCGTGCGGACCGACGGTGCTGGGGTGGGTGTGTTGGGCGTGCGACGCGCTGAATGCGTATCTCGGGAGCGAGGTGTGGAATAGTGTGGGTGTGAGGATGGGGTTCGCGAGGGATCCAGAGGTGTGTGGGAGGTGCTCGTATAGGAGGGGGGTGGAGTGTCCGTTGGCGGCGATGAAGGTGGGGTTGGGAGGGGCGGTGTGGGCGGAGTGGTGGTAGAGGGGTGAGAGGCTGTGAGAGTGGGGAATAGACCGTGGATGTCATGTAGAGTGGATTGACATTGGGGAAACGGGAGGCCATGGGAACGCGGCATTCTTCGGTGGGTTTGAACGGCGTAGTAGGACGGACTACATACACAGAGAGAAAGGAGCATCATGTACGGCGCTAGAAGTTTCATTGGGTTAGAATCATATACAAATCATGGTTATTCACAATAAGTCTAGTACGAGCGTTTCCGGGTTCCCGAAAAGTCACTCGAAGCCTCGTCTCGCTCAACCAACGCCTTCCATCGCAACCACTTCTCGAGAAACCCATAAACCTTGAGGGATGAAGTGTTTTCACCTTCACTTGCACCAGCATGCCCCATCGGACGGAAACTACGTTCGAGTAGGATTGGACTTGGAACTTCCAACCCCTCATTCCTTCACCACTGAAGGGTCCAACTGTTCAACCACCACGACATTCATTACGCTACTCGTCCGTGGACAATCAAGACCACCACCTCTTCATCGCAATCCCCAATCCATCGGTTCGATAAACACCGAGATGCTTGTCCAAGCTCTTCACCTTCCATCTCAAGCTCCTCCCGTTCCCCTCCACCATCATATATCTTCATGCATCGTCATCTAACGGTACCGTTGTGCACATTTCTCAACCGATCCCATTGAATTCCACGCTCCTCTTAAAAGTAAATCTCCTTCCCTCTCTCTTTATTTTTTCTTTTTCTCTCAGCCACGTCGCCACGATTGGTCCCACCGTCTCTCAGCTGAATTGACACCATGGCTTCACCACAAAACGCCACCGCTCGGAGCGCTCCCAACTCTATCACAACCTCTCCTCGCCCACCGCGAGGAAAGCGTGCAACGTCCCTGCCACCAAGCGGTTCAAAACGCTTCCGGCTCTCACCCCCTCCTTCGCCGCCATCGGGTCCCCGGCGTCCCTCACTCTCTGATGGAACACTCTCACCCCAAGCTACTCAGCTCTCCGATGATGCTTCGGATGTGCTCAGTCCGAGTTCCTCTCCTCCACGATACTCCGCGTCTCCCGCGCCGTCTGTATCAGCATTCAACGACTACAACGACGACAACAACGTGGCCCAAATCCCATGCAGGCTATTCACACCAATCCCATCTTCTCCACTCTTCTCGCCGTCTCCCTATATTCCGGACTCGCCCTCCAGCGGCACCTTCTTAGTCGATCTCCCCTATCCCTCCTCCCCCTCCCCCTCCTGGTACCTCACTGAAACGCACTCCGACGGATGCCTCTCGCCGCTATCCAGCTTCCCATATGACTCGGATCTCCTCGCCGCTTCCTCCCCTCCAGCATCCTCGCCACTCTTTCCTCCCTCTTCCCCGTTGTTTCCTCTCCCCTTAGCGCAGTTCGACAACAACGACGACGACGACAGCGACGACGACAATATCGACGATATCGCCCTCCAAAGCTTCATCACCCCCACCACACCCCCCCAACCTCCCATTTCTCCTCTCTCCCCGCTCTCCTCAGCCCGCCTTCTCCCCCTGTCTGACCTCTTCTCCCGCCCGTCGTCTCCAAGCGCCGTAAGCCCCCCCCAATCCCCCCCCACAGTTAGTCCAACCCACTAACAACCCCTCTAGGATGATGTCCGCATTCACAATGGCCTCTTTTACACCTCCCACCTGCTCACTCTCTCCTCGCCTGCTCGTGGCCCCAACCCGTCGGACAACGAGACCGTCCCTGCCTCCCTCGCCCCGCTCCCAACCGGCGCGACCGCCCAGCGTGTCGCCACCTCCCTCAGCACGCTCACGACGCTCTCCCATCACCTCACCACCCTCCACCACACCCACTACGAAGCCATCGATGATCTCCGCTGGTGCGGCCAGGAGCTCGGGCGGTTGATGGATCAGTTCGCCAGCATCCTGTTTGAAGAACTCGATGGCCGAAACCTCAAGAAGGGGAAGAAAACGGAGGGAAAAAAAAGGGAACAGCAGACGCGGAAGCACTGGACAATCCAGCTGATCCGCGAGGTTGAGCAAGCGGTGGTGAGGTGCTGTGCGGAGGTTGAGAGGGTTGAAGCGGAGATTCGTGGGGTTGAGGAGGAGAGGGGGAAGGTGTTGAGGGGCGTGGCGAGAGAGGTTGTTGGCGATTTTGAGGCGGAGGGGGAGTAGATTAGATGGGATTGCGGACAAAATGGGGGGGATATCACTCAGGTACGAGTTGACGATTGTGATGCGGGTTGAGGCGATTGTTGGGGGCGGTGGAGTGTGGATTGTGAGCTGAACTGGTATGGAGCGTTTTGTGTCTGTGTTTTGTGGATAAAATACTGCAATACTGTACTGTGGCTGGATATCTCGTGTCTCCGTGTATCAGTCGTATCGTGCTATCACCATTCATGTCGCCATGATTCCCGTGTCTCTCTTCCATTTTCTTCTATGCACTGCGCACGCCTCCTCGCTTACTAACACAACGCCACACCCATGAGCTACACTCAGTAACCACACCGCAACGTCACTCCAATGCGCGATGTCGTGCTCAGCCTGGCGCGATGGTGTGATGGCTACAACACGACGTTAGGCTCCTCCCGCGCGCACCCCGCGTTTGGTTCTTTTCCGGAAGGCCCCAGGGGTTCCAACTTCCCAGAGATCTGGGTCGTGGCGTGTAGACGGCAGGTGAATGAGGTACACAGGAGGTGAGGTGAGGTGTAGGGCGACTTCTGGACTTGTGGCATCTACAGAGCCAAAACCATGATCTCGACGTCAACTTCAACATCTATACCTAATCCAATCCTCCAGTTCAAATCCCCTATTTACCAACCTCAAACACGACGCTCCAAAACCCGCTCAGACGAAGAATTGAAACAAGCCCCCCGAGACCCCCAAACAACCTATCCGCCAAAACTCAGCTGCAACAACCAGCATCCCCCGGGCTGTCAACTCGCGTCTGGGCGAGTGTTAACAGCCCTAATATAGCATCCAATTCCCGGTGCGACAAATCCAAGCCCAACTCCAGCTCCAGCTCCAACGACGACAACGACGACGCCGAGAATGACCTTCACGATTTCTTTTCGACGAGCAGGTTTCGGAGCCACTTATTTTCGAGTTCGAGCTGTGATATCTTCTTCTGTTTTTTTTTGATCGTTTTGTCAGTAACGTGACTTGAAATAGATGAACTGCATGAAGTGAAAAGGAAGCTCCTTGATAATGATGAGATGATGAGATGAGGAGGATGATATCGTTATCTCCGACGCTCCCCCATCCATCGTATTTCGACGTCCTAACTGCGATCACTTCCCACATCGATACAGATGGTGGGTGATCGCTGGTGCATCCCATCATCTCAGGCATCAATGGCGTGCTTTCACCCGCCCAGCACACCAGCACCTCCACGACATGATAGTCCGCATCGCAATCGCAGTCAGAGAGGTGGCAGGAGCAAGGACGGGTGAATTTCGCATCATTGCAACGGAGAACACGGGAGTGGTGCATCCGAGTTGTGCTCCACAAAGTTGGGGAACGTGGTGGTTGTGCCAGTTGGACTCGGATGAAGAAGCGAGGACCCACAAAAAGCAAGGTTCCAGAGTGATGAATGTGGGGAATGAAGCTTGAAAAAACCACAAGCGAATGATGAAGAGAGATTGGATTCTGCTTACCTCAAGCTCATTGACCCGGTCGGCTTGCTCCCGGGCTCGCCTCTCCATCTCTTGGTCTCGTAGTTTCTTCTTGATCCGAAATCGTGCACTCGCGGCTGTGTTGCGGCGTCTTTTGTCCTCCTCTGCGGAAATCCGCCGTTGCCTCTCGAGATCTGTTTCGTTGGGGTCGTGCGCTTGTGCCGGCGGAGACACTGACTGACATGATGGTGGTTGGTGCTCGTGGTGGTGATTGTGAACGAGAGAAGAAGTCTGAGAATCTAGATGGGAAAGGAACTGTTGATGCGAAGCCACCGTCGACGGCGAAGTCGGTGAAGGATCATTGAAAGCACCCATGAATGTTGAAAGAGGGAGCGTATTGGACGTCATATTTGAAGACTTTGCCGTGCTAGTTGAGTAGCTCTTGGATCGTGAGGTGATCGTGGGTCTGGTGTGAAGCCGTGTTGTTGAAACAGTAGTAGTCGAGCTCGAAGGAGTTAGAGTGGATGAGGATGATGGGGCGACGACGTTATAAGCAGTTGAGGGGGAGTCTCCACCGAGCGGTTGATTAGACGCTTTTGACGAGTAACTGATATGACTTTGCTGTAAATGCTTTCCGGCGGAAAGCGGTGGCGATACTTGATGTTGAAGTTCCACGTATCCTGATGTATATCCCAACGATGTAGAATCAATAGCTGCTGGAGGCACTTGTCATCGTCAGCGAGTGTGAGAAAACGAGAAAGACAGAAATTCGTTGCTCAAAGGGAGTACAAAACAGCCGTTGGATCTCGATTCGCTCGGCGAGGTGGCGTCTTTAACGTTATAGGCGCTGCCTACCAAATGCGAGTATCAAAACCAAGGACAGGTGAAAAGACGCAATCCACTACCCGCGATGGTGTGAGCGTCTCAGAGATCATCCCTTGGTTATCGATGCAGCGCACGCAATACCTCCTGCAGAATGGAAACTAATCCCTGGGAACCGTTCACCATATTGCGCACAAGTAAACGAGAAGCCATTGGTTTAGTTACCTCCATCACTTTCCCAAAGTTTATGATGGCGATGCCACAGCGAATCGGGAAAGCCGGGGAGTCTTTTCAATGAGGAAGCTTCTCTTTCGTCGTCTGCCAGGCGCTGATAGCCATGGCCATGCCCTAGCATCTGACCAAAAGATATGAAAGCAACCCAAAATCCTTGGATACTGCGACAAGACGCTTGATACACGAAACCAGGGGAGAACCAACGCAACGACAAGACGGAACAATGTATGATAGCATCAAAAGTCACTTACTAGTGCCGAGAGCTAGAAGCTCGTCCTCCTCCAGGTCGTAGCCATCATCAACATCAAACTCATCATAAACATCGGCTTGGTCGAGATAAGGATCAACGTTGGAGGTGTAGAATCCTGAATCTGAAAACAGAAGAGGTGATTGCCCGTTGCAATTGTGCAGGGATTCGTCGCCAGAGGTTGTTGAAGATGGTACTGGCGGTTGAAGAGGGCGGAAAGGAAGGTAGAGCTCAGATGGCATGGAATATCGACGCTGGGGGGTGTTTTCGCGACGGCGGTCCAGCATGGCGGTGAGATGGAAGTCTCGCGAATGCAGATACTCGGATATCGATAGCGGTAAAGCCTGCTCCCACCGCGGGGCGAAAGAAATCTTCTGGGGCTGATGCACCTTTTCAGCAAACCGGAAACCTGAGCGGCCGGCGTCCAGGTCAGCTGTTGACTCAGCAGGTTGGTAGCATGCGTGGGCGTTACCTTTTAGAGGGCCATAAGTTCCCCACAATGGTATAAAATGGGGTCCACTCCGCCAACGAGGCCAATGGAGAGTCCTACATCCAGAAATCGCCCATTAAGAATCGTATCCCGGTCTGCGTCAAGCACATCCTGCATTTCTGAACTGCACATGTTCAAGTTCCATAGGACTGACTTGCCACGTTCCAAGTATACATGAGCAGGTATTTAGGCAGTGAGAGATGTTGTTGGGGCGTGGGGGTGCAGTTAAGAAGATTCCTCATTTGGTACCGACTCGGATGATGGTGGTATGTTTGAGAGCCGGGATCCAGAACACGAGTAGCGTGAGGCCGTTCTGCGAAGGTTGAAGGAAGTTCACGACTCCAATTTTGTTAGGCGGGGCGGCTTGGATAGTCACCCCCGTCGGTACCGGCACGCAAAACCAATTTCGTAGTGTGTTGGCCGTGCAAATGTCGTGATCATGGTTACACGTACCCGGATCCACCATGCAGAAACCTTCACCCCCGATGGATAAAAGCGCGGAACTTCCCTGCTGGGTACGATATTGTTTCATGTCTGGAACGATAGGAGTCCCGTATTCTTTCGATGCTCACGATTTCTGATTCCTCATGTTCAGTAGCGATTTCACAAATCAGGAATGCTCACTCGCGTCATTTCCGGGAACCCCTGTAATTCTGAGTGGAAATCTGGAGTCAAGGTTGATCACATACGGGATGTTGTGTACCATTTGAGTCGGAGAGAGAAGAACAATCGATGAGGGCCCTGAGAATGACTTAGCAGTGTGCGGTCTCAAATAGCTGACTGCAACAGGTTCAATCAGCCGTGGAATGTGGAACGACAGAATACAACTATGAAAACACGTGTTCTTTATGTTTCTCTTCTGAACTGCAAAGTGATTGATGTAGAAGTTGCGGCGGATGGAAGCGCTTCGCTCAGTTCGCCACGGATAAAAAGTGGTTAGACGGGCTTCTCCGCTGTACCTGTCCCAGTTCATGTAAAATGTGGTGGTCAAGAAATAAGGTCACTCGGCGAAGAATATGTGGAGTGGGGGGCCTTGTCTCTCAGTTGAAGGTAGCTGACAATCGGATATCAAGTAAGTACACAGCTCTCTCTTCACTTTCGAATCGCCAGTCACATAATCGAATTTGACAAGTCCTTTATTCTGTGGCGGTCTCGGCTGAAGAGCTCGATGGTTAGCATAGAACTCTTGCCACCAAAGTCTTTGAAGAAAAACTATGCCGTGAGTTCCCCACCCTGCCGTGACGTTACCGTCAGTTATGATCACACCAGAGTGGGGGATTATGACCAACTATCGCTCCGAAAATGAAGAACAGAGAGCGGACTTGGACGCGATGCAGTTGGATGGATGGCGTTCCGATTTGATGACGATGAAGTCCTCTTCAGCGTCTGTGCACCTTAGGTCATCCAGCCGCCCTGGAGATTCTCCTTTTATTCTCTCCTGCCCGACTTTCCTACCATTCTCGACCACCATGTCAACAGCTGATGACCCTTCGTTGGATGACTCCCGAGAGCAAATTCAGCACCCAACACACCTTTTGCTGAACCCCCAACCGATTTCGTCCCTGCCGAGCGGGATGTCCGAGCACAAGAAATTCACCTACAGGTGATGCCGAGTAGTTTACTCCAACGACTCCGCATGAGAACGATGATCGGATGATCAAAAGTATGATCAGGTGAAAACAGTTCTTCAGGTCAACTTTGAGACCCTGTTTACCAAGCCTGCCCGGAGATCTACCTTTTGGCCAACGCAGAGAAGGAGTAATTCAAGGCCACGGAACAGCAAGATTCAGGTAGATGCTCTTGCTCTCAGCTCATGCCGTCCAAGGTAGCTAATATCTGACTGCGAGAAGACAGCCCGTCGAATCCTCTCCCTTCGTTCTCGCCGTTGTTGAAGGATAATGCCGCTCCATTTCTGTCGTCGAACTCGCTGCCGAAACTCGAATCGAGAATAATCGCCGCCCAATAGCAGAATCTGAAGCTCCGTTAGCCCTCCATCAATCCTCAAACGAGTTTCTTCACAGCATGCCATCACAGAAATCCCAGGGAGCGGATCTGTGGACCAACTTGCAAACGTACGGTGGCGATTAAAATCCAAGACTTTGGCGGTACACTGAATAGACTGGATGAGCGGATTAATCAAGAGGTATGAGCACTGATCCCGCAAAATTTCTTTCCAATCTATTTCCTTCAGTTCCGCTGACATCAGAAGCCCATCTATAGGATCTGCTCGTGTTGTTTCGCTGCCGCGATAACTCACAACCGCTCGCCGTGGGATCTGAAGTGTTGTTAGTCCTCCATCTATCCACCCTGCTCTATTCCTGGTCACCTGGTATCTTCACAGCACGCCGAGGGAGCGGGCGGGATTCCGTCGGACTCGCAACCGCTGGGTGCATCGCCGGTGTCGGATGACAATGAAGAAGACGAAGCGAGAAACAGCAGAAAAGCAGGAAATGATTCTTGAAGAGGTGAGATTTTGATGTTGGTGAGAAAACGCAGCGGGAGTAGTGGTATTGGTGGTAGTTGGTGGAGGGTTAGTTGGAGGTGGAGGCGGAGGTGAAGGTGAATCATTTGTGGCAGAGACTCGCTTTCTCCTCTTCCTGTCCCTCCTAATCCAACGCCATCGCCATTACCATCTCCAGACCATCTCCAACGCCAGCTGCAACAATTTCTCGAACGTGTTCTCTAACGTGTTTTCTACCGTCTTCGCTACTTTTATCTCTCTTCCACTCCTCCTCCTTCTCCCATACTATCGCCAGTACCATCAGCGGCATTATCTCCAACGTCTTCTCTATATCGAAATCTCCATCTCCGTCTACAATACCATCTCCACTTTACAACTCTCTCATTTCCCCTCGCTCACCAACCACGATTTCAACACCAACTCTATCTCAACCTCTCGTTCTTACTCCCTCCGCTCCGTCCGCCCCGTCCTCGAATTCCTTCCACCATCGCCATGTCCCATACTCTCCACCTCCTTCCACCCCCCCTCCCCCTCACTTCCCCATCTCACCACCTCACCCTCACCCCCCGCCTCACTCTCTTCTCTCCCACGCCCTTCCTCCCGCCGCGCCCCACCCTCCTCTCACCCTCCCTAACCCTCACCCTCACGCTTACCCCCGCCCACCATCTCCCTATCTTCTCCCGCCTCCTCTCCCACTCCCCCCTCTTCACCTCTCTCGGTTTCACGCCCACGCTCACACTCGTCTCCGCCACGACTGCGGAACTCCGGTTATTGCGGACGTCGGCGGGGGAGGCGGCGATGGAAGCGTGTTTGCGCTCGAGAGCAGCGAGATTAGTCAACATCGACATGAGCTTCATCTTCGCCCCCGCGGCGGGTCGAGAACTCGAGTGTCTGGACGAAATGGACCTGACGGGAAGGGAACTGAAGGAGATGGTGAGGCTGGCGGATACGGCAGTGAGGAGCTTTTGGGGGGATAAGGTGGCGAGGTATGTGAGGCTGCTTAGAGGGGATGCGGTGGTCAATGAGTGTGATGAACGGGTTATGGCGGTGGGGGTTGTGGCGGATGTTTTGGCGCGGAGGATTCGGGCTGTGGGAGGGGGAGAGGGAGGGGGAGGGGGAGGGGGAGCGGGAGCGGGAGAGGAAGGATCAGGGGAAGAAAGCGAAGGAAGGGAGAGGCGGGAGGGGATGGAGGGCGTTGTGTGGGGTGTTGTTGTCAACCACGTTAGGAGCGGGAGATTGCGGAGGCCTTGGGATATGAACGAGGGGAGTTCCAGTGTGATTGGTATGGAAGATAGGGAGTTGGAACGAGAGTGTAAAGGAAAATCGGACTCGGAGGAGCAACTTTTAGTGGAGGGAAGTGAGATTGATGAGTACGCGTTGTGGGGTATACTTGGTGCGGACCACCACGACGACATAGATGGTGACGGGTTGAATGGTGGGGGAAACGTCATGGTGGAGGAAGCAGGGATGATGTTAACCAGCTCAACTGAAATCAGCTACGAAAACCTGCTGTTTGATGACGATTACGAGGATGAAGATGAACTCAGCGCCATATTCTAGTATTTAAAACATCGATTAGAGGATCTAGTGAAAAAATGGATAATAATAATCCGTGAACCTGAGCTGTGTGAACTTGGAAATTGAGCTGTAAAGTGTACAATAAACTTGAACATGGTCCATTAAGTTCCTATAAAACTCGTAACCAACCAGTAACCATGCTGCCCACTGTCCACTGTCCACTCTCCACTATCCGCCACTGGCACCGTCTATATCCACACTACAGCACGAAGTCAATCAAAAACCAACGACTAAAAACCAAAAACAAGCACAAAGACTACTCCTTTCCAATAACCAGGATTGCGTGCGTGTAACCCCCCGAAACCTCGAAACCCAGCGATCCAGCGCCCCTAACCAACAAAAAAATAAAATAAAAACCGACCAACCCAACCCAACCCTCCAACTCCTATCTATCCCCTCCCCTCTCTCTTACACCAAAACACCCTCATACCACTCCCCACACCCCCTCCAATCCACTTCCCACCACCTCCCCATCCTCTCCACAACCTCCCCCACCGCAGCCCCCCACTCCCCACACCCCCACCTCCCCAACTCCTCCAACCCCCCCGCCGCCAACAGCGCCATCTCCTTTCCTCTGCCCTCGGCCCGCGCCTCCAGCCGGCGCTCCAAAAACTCCTTGACCCGTTTGGCCATGACCTTGACGACGGGGTCGTCGTGGCCGCGGGTGAGGAGACGGTGGGTGGTTGTGTGAAGGGTTGTGAGCGTGGTGGGAGGGACGGCGGTAGTGGAGGTTAGGAAGGTTTGGATATTTGCTGCAATAGACGCGGGTGAGAGAGAGTCGGTAGAGGGAGACGGAGAGGGGGTGCTAAGGGAGGATGAAAAGGATGACGAGGAAGGAGGGAAGAGGAGCGAGAAACACAGATCCTGGAGTTCCGGCCACGGGGCGCGCACATCACGTCGAAGGATGGTTTTGATGGCGACCGTGATCGCAGCGCCGAGGGTGATGGCATAGACGCGTTTCCGGAGGTTGTGGATGCGGTGGTGGTCGAGATGGAGGGTTTCAGGGATTGTGGCATCGTCTAGTGGTGTCGGGTCGAAGAAAAGGTTGATGAAAGCGTGGAGGTGGGTTTGTTTTGCAGGCGTTTCCGCTGGGAGGGTGTGTTTGGATTTCATCAGCCAGGCGCGGGTCCTGTCGAGGGTTGTTCGCCCAGAAGCAAGGTCGGCTTGGAACATGGCTTTCTCGTGCGGGATGGCGTCGGCTATTATTTGTGGCGCGGCCATCATGAGGAGGAAGTTGGCGTGGTCGAGATGCAGGAGGTCTAAGACGTCCAGGAGGTGTTGGAGACGGGAGGTGTAGTCGTCTGTTCTGGAGTTGCGGAGTGCTGCGACATCGTCGTCACGTGCTGGGGAGCAGATTTGTGGGAGGAGGTCAAGCACGTAGGTGAGAAGTTTCTCGTGATCGTAGATGCCCGCTTGGCATTGTTGTTGGATTAGCGGGACGTCGATGGAGTCGGAGACGGCGCGATGGAGTTTGCTGCCTGGGGTGAGAAGGCGGAGGATTTTGCCGCGCACGGTTTCGGCGAGAGATGGAATCCATTTCGTTAGATTGCCCATAGCGATGTCGGCTTTCATGGTTTCCCAGAAGGCGCGTTTGGCCGTCGATTCGATCATGAATTCGAGGCGGCTGCGGCGGGGCGGTGTGAGGCGGTAGGATGGGTCAAGGGCCATTTCGTGGATGATTTGACGCCTGGAAGGAATACCGTGGTCTTGGGAAACGGAGCTGAATACGTTGGGCTGGGTAGCGGTTGGGGGGGAAGTGGACACGCCATCCTGAGTTGTGGCCCTTGAATCAACCTCTGGAGCTGTATCATCAGAGGTAATGGAATTTGTGGAATCAGCAACAGGTGCTTCTCGCGGCTTTGTATCCCGTTCGTCCTTCTTCGGGAGTCGGGTTCGTCGGGTTTCCTTGACGGCTTTGCGGATAAGGTCACGAGTGCGGTCTCCAGCAAGACGCCGTATTCTAGCCAGCAACATGAGCTGCGAGTCACGAATTCCGTCTTTGTACTCGTTTGCAACTCCGCCTTTGGTGTGGTCTTTGACTTTCAGCCAGATCAGGTCTAACTCGGCATACTGTGCTACCATGGAGCTGATGAAGATTTCCGAATCGCGCGACTTCCATGCGTCGAAGGCAGACTGGAATTCGGCCCAGTTGGTGGAGAGTTGTTCGGGCGGGGGAAACGTCGGTGAAACAAGGAAGGCCTCAAACTCCATGAGCAGCGCCCGTGAGCGAAGGATCAGATCCTGACGATGGTTAGCAGAGTAATGTGGAAATTTTACAGGACACTCACCCTCTCCCGGTCACCATCCATACTCAACACCTCAGCCGGATGTCCCAAAATCATGAAGGAGCTCAAAAAGCATCGGCACGCCTTCTCCGCCACGGCGGCGTCCGAATCCTGCACAAACTGCAACCTCCTCAACAATCTGCCCGTGCCCTTCAACACCTCCGGGTCCATCAACATTTTCGACACCACTCCAAAATCCTTCTTCTTCACAGTCTCCACTGTAATCCCAAGGCCCTTGAAAGCCTCAACAATCCTCTCATCCCTTCTCTCCCTCCACCAACCCTGTATCCTCCTCGCCGCATCCTCCCTCCTCTTCACCCCCACCTCCTCCCTCTCTGCACTCCCACTCCTACTCCTTCTCTTCCCCCTCTCCCTCAACACCTCCAGTCTCCGTTTCTCCGCCTCCTCCAACCTCCCCTGACTCTCCACCATAACCCTCCTCTTCTCCTCCTCCCTCTTCCTCTTCATTTCCTCAGCCCGCACCTTTGCCTTCTGTACCTCACTGGCACAACCAGCGGCAATCTTGGCGAGTATAGCGTCCCGTGATTTCTGTGCCGCCAGCATGCTGGCCTCAAGCGCGAGGAGCCGCTCACTGACGTCTGCGTGTGACGCAGCACGGGAATGCCGCACTCGGTCGATGTGCGCGAATCTCGCGCGGAGATGGGATTTCCGGGCTTCGAGCAGGATTTGGCGGCGGGTCGTCGCGAGATGGGTTGAGGAGTGGAGCGCGAGGAGGTGCGTGGAGGGGGAGTGGGTGCCTGGGCGGCGGCGGCGGCGGAAGCGGGCTTCGAGGTGCGGCGGGGGTTTGAAGGGGCTTGTGCTGAGAGCGTCGGTGATGATGATGGCGTTGGGAGCGTCGTCGAGCGGGGTTGTTGTTGAGATCATAATTGCGGTGGTAGGAGAGGAGGTGAAGGAGAGAGGGAGGGAGTCGGAAGCTGGGGGAAGGAGATTGGAGGAGCAGGTGTAACAGGGGAGCTGCTGATGTCAACGCCGCCGATGGAGGTGATGACCAGAATCTTCCACCGCAGCATGGATTACCAACTTGACGAAATAGGGGCACACGATGCTGCACTCTTCAAACCCCCTTTCGTTACCCCGCAATGATCAATTATTCATCTTGTAGGGGTGCTGCACTTGTGTCGGGGCTGAGAATTACACGTGCGCAGCACCACCTATCCCACCACGCGCAGTGCAGCTCATCACCACCTCTCCCACCTCCCCACCGCCCAACCCACGAACCACCATCACCCCACTAACCATGGACGCCCCGACCCCCGCGCACCTCACCACCCTCCTCACGCACCTCCAATTACAACTAACCCACCTCACCACCCTCCAATCCACCCTCCTCTCCAGCTACACCTCTACCGCCTCCTCCCTCTCCCCGACCGCCACCCCCACCTCCCTCCCACACTACCACCGCATCGCACCCACCCTCTCCCAAATCCCAGCCTACCAAACAAAACTTGCGCGCCTCCGCGACCAGATGGCCGCACAGCAGAAAGAAGCTGAGGGATTGAGGACCCGCGCGCTCGAGGTGCAGAGGAGACGGAGGGAGAATCGCGAGAGGATCGTGAAGAGGAGGATGGAGGAGGGCGAGAGGGATAGGACGGTGTTGAGGGCGCGGATGGCGGTGGAGGGGCAGGGGGAGGTGGGGATGGAGGAGGGCGGGGCGAGTCCTGCTCCGCAGGCGGGTGGGGAGAGGGGGGGTCCGGTGCCGGTTGTGGTGAAGAGGAAAAAGAAGGCGAGGAGGGTGGAGATGTAGGCGTGGCGGGGCGTGCGGCGATGGGAATGGGAATGATTACAAGGCGTTGTATAGTCATTTGTTAATGAGATAAAATGCGAGCTGTCATATTGGAGTTACATTTGGGCCTATAATCCCACTAGATAAGGTATCAACATCTACGGTCATAGAACGATGAAAACGAGGCTTCCCGTCCGCTCAGCCATATCTAAGCATCGTATCGCCTGGTTAGTACTGCAGTGGGTGACCATGCGGGAATCCCAGGTACTGTAGATTTTTTTTCTGCCATTTTTTTTTTCTCCCTATCATCTTCCAGTTATTTTTCCCCACACGAATCCCAGGGCCATCAATTTCCAAACCCCTGTCGCGGTCCGGTGTCTGACATTGCGATATTCGTATTCCTCCTAGGGGCGGCCCGGGGTTATCATCCCGATCAGAGCTGAGGACTCGAAAACACACCTATCTACCGATCCAAAACATCAATACCTAGCGCCATCCGTTAAATTTGAGGTTATGTTGAACGTAACAAAACTTTGATCATCTACGGTTACAGAACGATAGTTATGACCGTTGCTATTTTTTGAGCCCTGAAATGGGGAATTGTGCCCATTAATGGGTTGTCAGTCATTACTCATTTCATCATGAATTGTTTTCCGAAACAAAACTCGTCTCAAATAATAGGTGAGGCGCGAACCCACGCCTTCTCGTTCTCACCTCAAGCCCTCACGTTGTCTCGTCCTTCCTCACGTCCTCACGCCCTCACGTTATTTCGTCCTTACTCGGAGTCCCGTCGTCAAGTCTTCATATCCTCTGCTACTGTCAAATGCCAAACTGTCCGACTTGCAATAAAGTATGTCCCAGTCGCGCTGTATACGGCGTACAGTTACTGAACTCCACAGTTGTTCCGGACACAAGATATGCTCAATAAACATATCCGGGTGCAGACCGACGATCGTCCTTATACGTGCACCAATTGCATAACGCCTAAGGGTTTCCAAACCCAAGGAAATTTGAATAGACATTTGGAAAAAGTAAATGGAATTGCACCGGAAATATGATCCCGGAAGGGGGGGAAGTATACCTGCCCACGACTTCCGTGCGATTTCAGTTCGTCATATGTTTGAAATTCCATCACTAAAATTGAAATTGTTATTTACTGGTATTTAGGCGCAATCTGTTGGGCGGCATGTTATGAGAATTCATGAAAACAAGCGCTTTCACTGTCGTTTCTGCAAGGCGCATTACGCATACCACTATCTCAGTAGATCACACGAAATGAAGATTCATGGGGCGGTGCGTGAGCGCCAACGCTGGCGTCAGCGCAAGGAAAAACAGACAAAAACATATCCATGCAGCGTACCCGGCTGCGACTTGATCTTTCAAAGTATTCATCGGCTGTATAGGCATCTGAAAAGAAGCAGGCACATACGCATGCTGCGTCCTAATTAATGTCGCTTAGTCTCGTTTTGTTTTCGCACATCAGAAGTCGGACAGAGAGCGGTCATGTTATTCTTGCTTTCCTACGGTAATCGAATAGATAATTGGCTGGCCACCTTACGTTTCCCGTCAACTTAAAACAAATATGTACATAAATAGATTAATGCCTTTTTTTGTTCAGTTGCTAGCTAGACTGCTTATTGCGAACTGAGTTCCGGTGCCATTTCTTCAAACCAATGTTTTTGGTCGCGAGGTCTGTAAACAAATAATCATCGCCCCCCTCCTCCTGCTTCTCCCCCAGCTTCATACTCTCCTCAATTACCTCTCCATCTGCAACAGCCCTAGCCGCGATCTCGGGAATCCTCCCGTTACTCATCCCCACTGTTGCTGGGGGAGTTTCACAAACCCCATTATGAATCAGATGCCCATTAACCGCGGAAACCTTCTGTTGTTGCGTTCGCTCCGGTTTCTCCATCTTCTCGGCCTGGCCGTAGACGGCGCAAACTTGGTCGGCAGTGGGATATGCACTCCCACGCATCCGAGGCGTGCGGGGAGGAGGAGCTTGTGAGTATTCCATTGTTTCTAGGGGGAAATAGTGTGAGCTAACGGGTTTCAGTGTCAACTGGTATCAACGGAATTATAAGTTCATGTGGGCTACGGCGCGGTTCGTGAAAGATTAAGTTCAGAAGGAGTTTGATCACCGGTATGTCAACTGGAGGATTAAGTTGGGAACGGAGGTTAATTACGGATTGGTTACGTTTCGATGGACGGGATGGATGGGAGGTTGAACAGTCGGCGTTTTGGTGGGATAGGAAGTGGAGGAGAGGGAAGTCTTTACCTGGTTATAAAGGGTGGCAGAGAAAAACGAGTTTGCAATCCTGGTGATTTTAATTCGGGTATCTCTGTTTGTAACTGCAAATCTTCCTAATGGAATATGAGTTGGAATACTGAACAAGGCATCACAGTGCTGGTGATGGTGAGATCCGTTTGAGCATGGCGGGGCGAATTAACTTGGTTGAATTGATTATTGATTGTCAGAGCGGGCCGTGCTGCTGAATAAGTATTGGGTGTATGTACTGTAACTAGCTGGTCTGTTGCTTCAATCTATCTGGCGTTGCTGTCTACTCTTCAGTATCAACAACATACATTGCCTCTAACCCGGCACCAACAGCTTTATCAACACATTAGTCCAAGTAGCCCAAATAAAATCCAACTCTACAGCATTCAGACCCCAATCGCTGTAAACTTCACGCTCACAGCCACCATAATCATGTGACCATCCCATAGTAATCCCACGAACTCAAATCCCATTCCATATCCATCGATTCATCAATCATCAAGTCATGAACCACTGTCTCGCTTCCTCCCTATCATCCCAATCACAATCTTCATATCCCCTTTTCCAACTACAACCCCAACTACAGCCTCACGCTTCCGGAACCTCATGGTCTCATCATCTCATTATGGCGTCATCACGGTCCAAGTTGAAAAAAAAAACTACGCTTCGGTTATTATCGAAAGATCGATAAGTGAGAACCTAGTGAGAAGGATACCTAGAGATGTGCTAGGTTAGCCTCAACCCAATAGAAGGAGCTGCCAGTTCGACGGAGGCTCGTGCAGGCTCGTATACATGCCTTTTTTGTTTTGCTTTTATCGATGCATGTTATTTTCACATTGGTAAACAAAGTTTTCTGACATGTCAAGGATTTTGTGTGTAGGAATAGCCAGGATCGTATTCCTCGGCGGTCGCACTATGTTTCAGAAGTAGCTCTTGGATTTGAATGGTGGCAAACCGAAGTGCTGGTTTTCCATACTTCTCTTTTGAGTCGATATCGGCACCAACGTGTTTGAGGAGTAGTAGCCCCACCATCTTGTAGCCAGTCCGGGTGGCCAATGAGAGTGGCGTATCTCCATACTTGTCTTTTGACTTGATTTTAACACCACCGTGTTCGAGGAGCAGTTTCACCACCACCTTGTGGCCACCCCAGACTGCTAGTAAGAGTGGTGTTCTTCCATCGTTGTTTTTTGAGTTGATGTCGACACCACCGTGTTCGAGGAACAGTTACACCACCTCCTCCGTAGAAGTCCTCCGATCGTCTTGTGAATTTCTGCTGGGCGGTAGCTGTCCGGTGGTATCAGGAACCCCAGTGGGTGGTTTCCAGGGAGTCTCAGAATCTGTGACGCGTATCTCCGTTGTCTATAATTAAGTAGGGACTGCGCTGGTCGTAGCCTTGCCACCGATATTAGGGGACCTATTGGTGTTGTTTTCAGGGTACCAGTGATTCTTTTCTAACTATTGATTGATTGAATTCATTTAAGCGCATGCGTCCCGTAGGGATATGGCGTGACAACTACATACACTCATCCTTCTCGCCCCCTCCCCGTTGATTCCTTTCCTTCTATTTTCTAGATGCATTGATTCGTCCACTTTCAACCCTTGTTCTCGCCACCCCTTCGCCCTGGCAAGGGATGCCATTTGAGTTGAGCTCCAGTTCGTGCACTGGGCTCTTTCTCTCCTCTGTCAATTCTTTGTACTGTACGCCCCCTCCCTCCCCCAATCTTTCTTCCCGCCCCCTCACTCTCCATCTCCCTCTCCCTCCGTCTCTGCTGCTGCACCGGCCTCTTGCTTTTCCGTCTCTTCCCACCCCCATTGCTCAAACCTTTCTTCCTCACGTCGCTTCCTTTCTTCTTCGTCATACGCTTTCCCCACATCTGTGGATTCCAAAAACTCGAGGATTGCTGCTGTGGCCTTCGGCTCCGCGAATATCGAAGAGAGCGCGTGTCTTTGTGAGGCCTGCTTTTCCAAGGTCTTTCCACAGCTTTTCTTGCTGCCTTCTCCAGTGCCTGCCTTCCTTGAACAGGTGGTCGCGGTTCTGTCGGGGAGCTTCGCACCACCAGCACTTTCATTCTCCGCTCTCTTGATTCTCTTCAGGTATTCTGCAGTTATGCCCGTATCGGTGGCGAACCTGAAGTAGCGGCGTGCAAGGCTTTTCCTGGCTTTCATGGCCACATAGTCGGGTTTCGGTGTCTGGCGTAGCTTAAACCTGTGCGGGTAGTATCTCATACACATTTTGGTTCCCCACTCGCTCGCTTCTTTTAGTGCCGTTTCTTTTATTCTTCATTATATATACGTGAGTGACGTATTTCCAAAGCGCATTGCACTCTCGTCGAGGCTTTGAAGTGTGGTGGCTTCTTTGGCTGCCTTGTCCGCGACCTCGTTTCCTGTCACCCCTCGGTGCCCCGGAACCCAGTTGAAGTGGGTTTCTATACCCATATCCTCTAGTCTCCGATGATGTTTTATAATGTCTTCTGCCCCTTGCATTCCCGGTCCAGGTTCTTCTGAACTTATCCTTCTCAAAGCATTTTGCGAGTCTGAGAAGATTCTCAGATTGGTAAATGATTCTGCTTTTGTTTTCAGGAGTTGTAAGGCTTCGCGTAAAGCCTTCGAGATGGCAAGTAACTCTGCGTCGAAGACTTCTTTAGTTGCCCCGATGAACCATTGGCTCTTGGTCCAACTACCATCATTGGTTCGCCGTACAGTGGCCGCTCCGATTCTTCCCTCGGGGTTGCGGGACCCGTCTGTCCAGATAACCACCGTCCCAGTCAATGGGTAGTCATGTTGATTGGCTGTAAGCACTGCTGTATCAATTTCATTGATGTGTATTCTTTCTCCTGGAATCGCTGGTTGCGTAAGACGGTCGGGGACTATTTCTACTCCCGCATCCAAAGAAGCCGCGTCCTCAATCTGCCTGCGTAGGAGACTTCCAAGCGTTTTGGTCCAGTTCTCTGGGCGATATATGCCCGGTGGCATAAGGTGGCTAAGTGGATGATTGGATGGTAGTCTCAGAACACGCATTGCATATCTCCGTTGCCTCTGCGTGAGCAGACTTGCGGCCTCCTGTACTCCAGCTGTTCTGATCAGAGGACCGATGGGCGTCGACTGGAGTGCTCCTGTTATTGCTCGCGCTTGTTTGTTGATAAGCTTTTGGATCTCGTTCGCCCATGTATCGTTGGTGGTCATCCCCCACCACAATTCGGAACCATAGAGCATGACGGGTTGGACAACCGCTGTCTGTATTTTCTTGACATTTGCTGGCGTAAGCCCCTTCGTGACCGCCATTCTTCGTATCCGGTTCTCTGCAGTCTTTGCCTTGCGCATACAGACATTGTGATGTTCTCTGAGTCTCAGCTGGCTGTCTATCCATACACCGAGCCATCTCGTGGCTGAGTGGTTGTACGGGGTCTCCATCGCACCCGTTCGGATACAGCATTTCTCCATCGCTGTCCGGAAATTGTTATCGTTACGTCGAGAGAATAATATGGCTTCCGTTTTAGCTAGATCAAATTCTACCGCGTTTTGGGAGGCCCAGCTTTCTGAGAGTCGTGCCGCTTTCTCGAGACGTGCTGTAGCGGCTTCAGCATTCTTATCAATAGTTAACCACGCTATATCGTCGGCATACTATATGGCTGTGACTCCGCACTTCCTCTCCACCTCTGCAAACACCCCACTCAAGTAGATTGCAAACAAGATCGGTGATACTGGGGATCCTTGTGGGACTCCATTTTGTACTGGATGTTCCTCCATTTCGTGCCCATCGATGACCATGCGCACCCGACGGTCTTTCAGGAAGCTGGCTGTCCACCTTATCAGGCCTGCATCTATTCCCAGTTTAGTCATTCTGGTCAACAGCTTAGCCCTTGACACATGGTTGAAGGCTCCCTTGACGTCCATCAGCATTGCTGCTGTTTGTTTTTGGTCCCAGGCTAGTTGAATCCTGTGCATCGTAATTGCCACCGCGTCAATGGCTGCTCTCCTTCTCCGGCTGCCCATTTGACGTGAGTGTAGCGTTTCCAACTTCGAGGTTTCGCAGTAGTTGGATATGAGTTGTGCCGCTATCTTTTCCACCACCTTTCCCAGACAATTTAGTAGAGAGATGACTCTATATGCCTTTGCAACTGTGTAATCTGGTTTTCCAGGTTTGCGGAGAACGACTCCTCGTGCGCACTTCCAAGCTCTCGGATGGTAGCCAAGTTCGACGCATGCTCGAACGAGGGCGGTGATCCGTTCTGAGTCCCACTCCCAGACCAGTCGTAGTATTTGAAAGGATATCCTATCTAGTCCTGGAGCCTTTCCGGTGCTCTGGGTGAAGAGTGCCCCTCGTATCATTTTCGTATCGATTTTTTGATGGAACAACCCAACCGTTGAAGGGAAAGGGGCCAAAACCTCCGCCGGCCGGGGCCGAAAAACCGGTGCCCCCAAAAATGCAACCCTTTGCTGTAGTGTTATTGCCTGGTTCCCTCGGGCATCTCGAAGCATGGCAGTCGTCGATGGACTCATTTCTTTTGTGTACTTTATTGCCTGCCAGACCTCTTTGTCTGATGCATCCTGGAGAAATTTCTGCCATGTACTTCGTTTTGCCCTTCGGATTTGCCCGTGGAGTGAGCGCTGGGCTTCTCTGACTGCGCATATAGCTTCTTCCATCTCATCTTCTCTGTTCTCCCTTCTCCTCTGCCGGAGGTCCCTCTTTGCTTTGGACAGGTCTTTTCAGGCTGTGACGATGTCTTGATTCCACCAGCGTTTTGAGAGTGCAGTAATTCGGAGTTTGCGCGCGTTTCCCATTAACTTCTACTTTCTGGACTCGGATATGCGGCGGGGCTTTGGCTTCGTTAAGGGCGGCGTTCATGGCGACCACTAATTCTGAAGTCGGACAAGGCCCCCCTTTTTTCTTCCTCTCGATTATGAACCGTCTTTCAGCGCTGGTGGCATAGTCCCTGGGTAATGCGTCGGTTGCCTCCATTCTCTTCTTCGGTCTGCGTGATGTGACTGTCTTCCAGTCTCCTCCTCTATCACCTCCTCCGTACAGATTTTCTAACTAATTGATTGATTGATTGATTGTAATCATTTTGGCGCATGCGTCCCTTTGGGATATGGCGCGAGAACTAACATACAAAAACGTCCCCTTTCCGCAGTGTTATACTGCATCTACTCAAAACTCTGTTTCATCCGTTTTTCAACCATTTTCTCGCCGACCTTGTTGCCTTTGCAGTGGCCGCCTTTTGAGCTGTACACTGCGGTAAACTGCGGTGTACTTAGACTCTCTTATGCCCACTGGCGTTTCTTCTCTTGCTTTACTATGTGCTCATATCCTCCTCCACTCCATACTCTTCCTCCCACCCCCATTCCTCATGTACCCGGTCTTCTTCAGCTCTATCCTCGTCCTCTGATTTTGGTCTTCCCACAGGCGTTTCTTCGATGAATTTTAGGATCGCCTGAGTGGCCCTGGGTTCCGCGAAGATTGTCGACAACGCGTGCGTCTTCACAAACCCTTCTTTCCTCAGCGTGTTCCAGAGCCCCTTTTGCTCCCTTCTCCATGTTCTACACTCCTTGAACAGGTGGTCTCGTGTCTGACGGGGTCCGTCGCACCACCAACATTCTTCGCTGTCTCTTTTTCCTAACGATTTTAGGTAGACAGCTGTGACTGCGCGGTCTGCCGCAAACCTGTAGTATTGAAGAGCAACTTTTTTCCTAGCTTTTGCAGCTGTTGGGTCCACTTTGGTGGATTTTCTGAGCTTGTATCGCTGGGGATAGTACTTTTGGCACTTCTCCCCAAACCACTGCTTCTCTTCTTGTTGTCTGGCTTCGTTGATCAGCCGGTTGATATGGGCTAATGAGGGTTTCCGGGTCCGCCGAGAATTCGGGTTACGGGTGGC
>ML220125.1:56038-72570 GCA_004786065.1 Ascodesmis nigricans
ATGGTTTAGTGCAGCATAGCATCTCCGGATCTCGTCGGCTAGCTCTTGACCGGGTCCTTGGTCCAACGACTTGATCCGTTCCAGCGCAAACTTGGAATCCGTGAAGATCCGTATTTCGTCGAGTTGACTTGCGTTTGCTGAGGTAGTTTTCAGAGTCTCTGCGATCGCGAGAAGTTCAGCATCGATGGCTTCTTGATTCCTCCCCAAGGTCCAGCCCTGAGTCTTCCAGGTCCCATCTGCGTCGCGCCATGCCGTCGCTGCTCCAGTGTCACCCTCTCGGTTCTTTGCTCCGTCTGTCCAGAAAACCTCCACTAGTCTTTGGTCGTTGGCCCATTTTCTAACTAATTACACCTCAGGCTCGTGCCCTCAATTAGTCTTTCGCGATATAACCCCCACCCAATCGGTCGCGTGGCCCAATGGCAAGGCGCTTGACTACGATTCCTTCTATTCGAAATCAAGAGATTCTGGGTTCGATCCCCAGCGTGACCTTTTTTGGTTAATCGTTTACTGTTAAGTGTTCCGTGTTGACGGTGCGGGAGATATACCCGGCGCTAACTTGGAAAAGATTTTTTGGAGGGAGGGAGTGATGGGGTGTGCTGCATGACTTCTCAACAAGGCACAAGACTACAAGTCTTCCCGCCGATAAGATAAGGAACTGTCAGAATACTGCCGTTGTTTCCTTCATAGTGATGGAGATGGGGATATGGACGATGCTTCATGCTACAAGTTGAACGACGACCTCTCGCGGAACATGGCAGGATCACAATCACATTCCATCACTCGATCTATCACTCCCATGTTGGACCCACATCAGACTCGGAAAAAAAACCGTTCAAACGGCACATAGCACACGGCAAAAATGGAAGCCAAAAGTAAGACCAGGTCACGCTGGGGATCGAACCCAGAATCTCTTGATTTCGAATAGATATAATCGTAGTCAAGCGCCTTGCCATTGGGCCACGCGACCATTGTATATATATCCCGTTATGTTGTCAAACTTGGAACGTGGAGGATAGGTGCAGGACTGGAAAATATGAGGAAGAAACACTGGTGGGTTTACAAATGATTGTTTGAAGTAAGGTGAATGAGTTGTGGTGAAATATGTACTGAGAATGAAAGAAATAGATAGATACTAGACATCGCCGGCGATCAACTTTTACATCCCGCTCGCGCTGCTTGAGCTGCTTCCGGGTCTAACCAAGTTCCGATACTGTTGCCTGGTCGGTGGTGCTTAAGAGCACGGCACAGTCTCGTCCCTGAAGTTGAAGAAGTAGAGGTAATGATCCTATCGTCTTGTCAGCCCTCATCCTCATCCTCACCCCCAATATCCTCCCTTCCTATTCCCTTCCCCCATTGGAATACACAACTCACCGCATTAATCCCCGCAATGCCCTGATTCTCCTTTGCCACACTCTTATTACACTTCGGATCCTCCCCTCCATTACACCTCACAATATTCCCCGCACCCGCCGGATCCGCCGAAATCCAGTACTCGGTCGCAACATGCTGGTACCCTTCCGCCTGCGTCAAATCCTGCGGCACATTATCCGCCGTATGCGTCACACGTTTATATCGGTCGTTGTAGAGATTGTTCGCAAACGCCGCGAAAGCCGGGTTTCCGACGCGTGGAGAGGCAAAACCGATGCCGCGGAGGGGAGTGGAGGGGAAGGTTGCGGCGAGGGAGGCCGTGGCGAGAGTGGAGAGAGCGCCGCCGAGGGAGTGGCCGGTTACTAGGATGCCTGGAGGGAGGGGTTAGTGGGTGATGAGAAGGAAGATGGGTGGGGGAGATTGAGGGGATGGGGGAATACCGTAGGTTGGATTCTGGGAGATGAGGGTCCGCACAGTCGAGATGACGTCGCTGGCAACGGCGTTCCATTGCTGCTGGAAACCTTCGTGGACTGTGCAGCTCGAGCAGCCTTCGGATCCGGGGGAGGTCCACCGAACGAGATCGTTGCGGAGGTCGATACGGATATCTGCGAGCCCGGAGGTACCACGGAATGCCACCTAGGTATATCCTCAGAATCATGCTCACAGCTAGGTATCTAACATGGAGGTTTGGGGAATATCGACTTACCACAATCTCCTTCTTCGCATCGTCCTTCACAATAAACCCATCCGTGTCATACAAGATACTCCGAATCGTCATCACCTTCGTCAACCCCAGTGGGCTAGTGCATCGGTCTTGATACGCCGCTTTCGATAAGCGCGCTGCACGGTAGAGGTCGTCGTAGGTAGCCTGGTCGACGGCGCGTTTGTGGAGGGTTTCGGTGGTGGGAGCTGAGAGAGCTCCGACGGCGAGGAGAGCGGAAAAGAGGAGGGCGCTGAGTTGCATTGTGAGGGAGTGTCGTAGTGAATTGGATAGAGATTGGACCTGGCAAGATTCTTGGGCCTGGATATATACCATCCCGCCGCGATGAGAGATGACGGACAACAATACTCATTGTTCCAGCCGGAGCAAACTCCAGGCCCAGTCTAGTCTTCCATCCTTCTCTCCTTCCTTCGGCAACAGCTCTCGCCCCTGGCGGGCCGTCGAAATGTCAGGAACCGCATCCCAATACCCCAGGAACCACGGCAGAATAATAACCGTAACAATACCGTCGTCTCGCAGTTAACGTCACGTCAAACCTACACCATGACAAGCGACAGGGATCCCATTGCAGCTCGCCTGTTCCCGGTAATAACACCACCCCTGCAAAATGCTCTCGATATTCCATATCTGTAACGGCGAATTGGTGCGTGCGCCGAGGTTGGGGAGATGGGGTTGATGGGGATGGCGATGACGATGGTGATGGGATAATATGAGAGGAGAAGAGAGATGAGTCGGGGATCGCGATTGGTGGGATTATTGGAAGCCGAATTGAGAGCCCGGGGTGAGGTCCGAGGGCGGCTTCGAGTCTGGTGGTTTCAACGGCTAGTACTCCGTGACCGAGTAGAATAGAGTATATAGAGTATCGACCGTATTATTCCCCATTTCCGCCTGATTTGGATAGTTCAAGAAACACGGAGGGAATCATCAGCATCGAGAACCCTCTGGCACTCGCATTCAACTTGAACCCTCTCTCATCCTCTGAGACCATCATCCGAGTCCGGTAACACTGACCTCATCTCAACACCCCGCAAACCTTCCCCCGCAATGCCATAATTAATCTCCGCTCCGATCGCGTTGCACGCGACATACATTAACCTCAACCTCAAACTATCACGTCGTCCATTACCGAGCTGCAGCAGCCTGAGCCTACCGAGGCCTACAGTATACTTGTCGTGAACAGTATACATCTGTATGAAACGCCGCTTCACCCTGGCCCCAGGTGGGCTGTGGACAACGGGCCGTGACCGACGGTTGTATTTCCCGGGGGATTTGTGTAGGACGTCACGGTGAGGGTACCATGACGGTACGGATACCATGCCAGGGCTCTAAAGAATTGGGGTGGAGCTGGATGCGGCAATGGTAGTCGGCTAGGTATAACTGATTCATCAGCGGTGGCCGCTGAGGAGGAGAAATCTCAAGCTCCGAGTCTTTCATCCCGGGAGTCATTGCTGTTAAAAATTTTATGTGTGGCCATCATATCCCCCACCATCATCGTCACCGTCACCATCATCATCATCACGTCCAGCCTGATGACAATGTCGTCCTACAGACTAATTACCCCGGAAACACCGAACTCCTCCTCATATTCGCTCTACACCCACACCCACATTACTCTTCCGAACCGGATCATAGCTCAAGCACTCAATGTACGTCTCTTGGAAGTTGAAAGCTAGATTTTCTCGCAATCTAGTACTCTAGATAAAACTCTACGCATCGTCAACTGCAGTGACTTAAGCCCTCAAGAATTACTACACATACAACTTCAGAGCCCAAAGATCACCGCAGCGCAACAGTGCGCCACATCTCCTCTACCACCTCCGATCTCTAAACTCCCCGCCTCAATAACTACCTGCCATGGCATCATAGAAACAACTTAATACCACCCATCACCAATCTGATCTGACTCGAGTCTAACTCCAACTCACCACCACTGTCCCAACCACAACTATCCTCACCGTCACGGTGCAGCGTTTACCGCATTCGAGTCCCAAATCGAACACCTCTATACGCCCCAATCCATCGTCCATACCCCCCAATCCCCAACCCAACCCACCACAACCCCCCATACCTACTACCCACTCCACTCCTCTCATCTTCAAGTTTATCCATCCGACGTTCGAGTCATCATTCCTCACTCGTTTCACAATCCCCATCATAAGCCCGTCACCGGTTCACCGCGCCGGGACACTTCACTCCCTTCACCTACATTTCCAATTCTTAAATGACGGATTCCCCAGCTTCAATTTGTCAACCCGACACGCTCCTGACTAGGGTTGCGTGGATGACTCGATCGGAAAGAATGGATCAGACTCGACGTATGGTTAGGGTTTCAATTTCGGGTCCTCCATATCACAGCAACAGCAATAGTGGCCAATGGTACTCATGAACCCGATCATCGTGACGGCACTACTATATAGTATAAGTCAGGCAAGAAGACAGTGCAGCAAGTACTGCAGGATAAGCATATGTGGTATAGATGATCAATGTTTAAACACGGCATGTACAGCAAACAAACAGACAGACAAACAAATAAACAGAACATTCACAGACAGACAAGCGTGATATACCTACAATACGGTGAGTTGGAACTCCAGCCACTGATACACTGGCGAGAGCTAACGGCGCTGGAGTCGAGTCGTCAAGTCCATTTCCGAAGCTTCGACACCGTATCCGTGACACGACGACTCCCCCACTTACGCCTCTCCCGCCGCCGGTTTCCTTGCCACGACCTGCCACCTATATTTCCGTCAGCATACTCACCCCCCATCCCCCATCCCATCTCGCGGAGGACTTACTGCAAATGATAAATATGTTCCTTGGCCTTATACATCGTGTCGACAAACTCCGTACAAATCGCTCTCGCCTCGCTCTCCTCCATCCCCAGCAACCTCGTCATAGCCATCAACCCATACGCCTCAATGCCGGTCCTACACACCTCCGAACACACGGCACCCATATGCTTAAACTTTCTGCTCTTGGGCCAGGTTCCCCACGGGACTTTGTACACGAAGACTTGGATGTCGACGAAGCCGGCGGCCTCGAGGTGAGAGCGGAAGAAGCGGGAAGAGAAGTCGCGCGTGTGGATGTTGAGTTTGCTGAGGGCGGCGGTGAGGTGGGTGAAATAGGTGAGGGAGATGGAGGTGGGGGGCTGCGTGTTGTCGTCACAGTAGGTCCACATGGAGTGTTCTGTGGGGGGAGGGGGTTAGCCGGTGAAGGATACAGGAAAAAGGATCGATGAGATGGAAGATGGGAGATTGGAGATGGAAGTGAAAGAAAGAGACCAACCCGACAACTCGACATACGCGCCCGGTGCGGCATGTTCGTACATCTGCCTTGTATACCTCCCCCAATCCCTAATCGCGGACCCCACCATCCTAGAGTGAATAAAATCAAAATGGTTCTTCTGATATGTCCACTCCTTCTCGAGATCGTCCGTCTCGAAAACAACATTCGGGTATGTCCAGGTTGGTTGGTTCGGCGCGAGGTCGACGCCAATGACTTTACTGCCCGGGTGGATCGAGCCGAAATCGAGGGCCCAGATACCAGTGCCCGTGCCGCAGTCGAGAACGTTGGCCGGGTCGTTTTGGATGGGTGCTTTGTGGAGCTCGCCGTCGAGGATGAGGAGTTGGAGGTGGTGGGCCTATACGGTGTTAGTGGTGGAGGGGTGGAGATGGGGGATGAATGGAGAGACCATATCCAGGCGATCGAACTCGGTTTCATCGGCAGGGAGGAAGTACTGCTCGTTCTCGTCGGAAGACTTGCGATGGTACATCCGGCCTGATATACCATCAGTTCACCACTCAACCCTTCACTTCAATCTCAGCTCGTAGCTCAGATTTTCGGCTTACCGTTGGCGTAAACATGATCCTTGATACTGCTTGTCAAGCTTTGAGTGCTACTCGCGCGGGAACTACACATGATTCTCATCAGCCATCATCCCCATAACCCCGCTCACCATATCCTCGAACTCAGAACTCAGAACTCACCTAGCATCATCGTAATCCGAAAAAGTCTCATCATCGGCTTCAATCTGTGGTATCCACCGGGGATCAGCACACTATGCATATCCCCGCTCATCCTATCCATTTCCTCCCCTTATCTCTCAACCTCCCCCGTCGCCACAGTATCTCCTCATCCTCATCCTCGGAAGCATTCTCCATACCGTCGCATTCTCCGCGCCCCCCTCCAGTGCCGCAACCTCCTCCTGTGTTTCCGCGACTGCAGTTTCATTTTGTTTCGGCACTGCCACCTTCTCCTTCACCTCCTCCTGCTTAACATCTGCCGTAGTCCCCATTATCTCAATCCTTCAAGTATTGTATAATATATTCCCGCTTAAACGTGTCGTCGTTTCGTTCGTTTCGTTCGTTTCGTTTCGTTCGTGGGTCGTTCGTTCGTGGTTCGTCGATCACTTCCAGCAAGCGAGGACTTTGATGGGAAGCAACAACAGGAGCAGCAAGACCGAGCTTTAATAAACCACCCCTCCCCACTTCCCCGGTATAAGCGCCGAGAAGAGCAGTTCCCCGATGCGGGGTCGGGGTTTGCGACTTGGACTCGCATGTTGCCCTCCAGATACACACGACTTACAAACCCACTATGATACCTGGGATGAAGAGGGGTGTCAGTCAGGTTGTGGTTGGTGAGACCCACGTCGCATGCTGCGTGGGTGCGTGGGTGCGTGGAAGTGGGCAAGATTGAAATATCCTGCTTCTCGTGCGTGGTGTTGGTGGTGGTCATGCTGGGGCCAGGGCGGTGCGATATCGGCTCACTCGGCTCGCTCGTTGTGATGATGTTTCCACTTTCCAGAGCGCGATGAATCCTCTCCGTACACCATTGGGGATCACAGTCCAACCCCAAACTCAAGCAGAACCATGTCGTGGGTGACAGACCCCTGGAGCCACTGGCACACACCCTATAGCCCAGCAAGGACAACCCACCACCGAACATCAACACCACGTGTCGCAGGCATGTCGGTAGTTGATTATGCGTCGCTTGCATATTCCTCGAATCTGGTTAAGGGCGGGTGCACGTCTAAACGTCTTTTGGATTTTATGGTGTTTTGGTTGTGAGCTGAGCGAGCTGTGGAGTGGGAGAGCTGGTGGAGGTGCGGCGGATGGCGAATGGACGACAGCAGCTACAGGTGCGTCAGGGTCGGGAGTGTGCTTGAAGAGAGTTGGGGTTGGAAGATTGGCGGAGGACGGGGGAGAGTCACTCTTTCGCTGGTCAAAAAACATATGCGGGATGCTGTGATGGGGAGCGCGACCATCTTTCACAACGATGACCCCATGACATCCGTTCCATGGAAGAAATGAAGCGATAAAAGTAAAATCATTAGTAGCTTTAGAGCCTTGGTTATCACATCATTATATATTCCGAGTCCTTGTTCCATCGGCATCCTGAGTGACCTCGCCAAAACCTCTGTGGGCACCGATCGATCCTCAGAGTCCATCTTTTCTCGGTTTGCGTCCAACGAATTGCCAAATAATCGAGGGTAAGAAGCGGGGACATAAATTCGGAAAGCTTGGATATGGACTTACTGATAATGGTAGGCATGCTGCTTTCCCTCCATGATGGTTTTATAGGTTTCAGCGCAGAGTTTGCGGACTTCATCTTCGGGCATGTCGAGGAGTCTCGTCATCGCCATCAAACCGTAAGCTTCGAGACCTGCAAGAGCAATTATATCAGTGGGAATAATTCGGTAGAGTAGGTGGCAATGTTAAAAACACACCGGTTCTCATTCCTTCGGCGCAGTATGCCCCGATCTCTTTAAACTTCTTGCCTTTCGGCCAAGTACCCCACGGGACCTTGTAGATGTAAACCTTGATGTCGACGAAGCCAGCGGCTTTCAGATGATCCCGGTAGAAATCAATATCTTGTCCGCAATTGTCGACACCAATCTTCGCCATTGCATCGGCCAGGGCCCTATAGTACACACGGAGTGGGGAGTCCCATGGGACTGTACCATCGTCACAGAAACACCAAATAGCATGATCTGTTATGCGAACTCTAATCAGAAATTTGTTGGAAGAATAGATCAGTGTAGGGTGGAATTCGTACCGGAAATTTCGACATAACCTCCGGGAGCCGCGTGCTCGTACATTTGCTTGGTGTAGCGTCCCCAGTCTTTGATTGATAAGCTCAACATTCTATTAAAGATCAGCATCTATGAATTCTGGAGGGTTGTACTCCATACCTCGAGTGTATGTAGTCGAAGTGGTCCTAATTCTCATTAGTACGACTGAGGTATTGCATTATGGTAGGTAGGGAGGTATATTCAACCTTTTCGTAGGTCCAATCCTTCTCAAGATCATCAGTTTCAAAGCGAACCTATCCAGATATCAATCACTACGTCGTATTGATCAGAGCGATAATTGTTGGAACTCACATTCGGATATGTCCTGCAGTGTGTTAGCGATTCTCACGAGCCAACTTGCTATTGTAATGGGTTTCCCAAGATAGAGTGATGGGGATATGGGTTATGATATCGTCTGGGATATCTCCATTGGCACCGTCGCTCTATTCGAAAGTCACACGGATAGTGGCACCACTCACCATGTGGGTTGATTCGGAGCTAGATCAACTCCGATGACGGAACTTCCCGGATGAATAGAGCCAAAATCCAACGCCCATATCCCTGTACCGGTGCCGCAATCAAGAACGTTGTGAGGATCACTTTGGAGAGGGGCTTTATACAGCTCTCCACCAAGTACGAGAAGCTGAAGATGATGCGCCAAATCAAGACGATCCATCTCGGTTTCGTCCGATGGAAGAAGATATTGCTGATTCTCATCCGACGATTTTCGATGATAGCGACGACCGTTTGCGTAGACATGCTCCCTGATGCTGCTGGATAAGCTCTCGGTACTGCTAGTCACCGATCCTGTTTCTTCGAGATCCGAGTGATCAAGGGAGTTGTCGGCTTCCAGCTGAGACAAATATTAGTGAGGGATTGGTACACAAGGACTATAAGAAGATTATGTACCGGCGCCCCGTCGCTGGGTAACAAGGTAACATTGGGCTCTGGTGCTGCCATTTCGGAATTGGAGTTGTGACTTCGAGATCTGTGAAGTGGTTGGCCAGGGGCTGTGAGAACAAGATGAATCAACAACAGGCGTCGCGTGGGGAGATTCGAGCTCTTTAAGCGCCCAAAGAGAAAACTAAAGAGGGGTTCAAAGCACTTACATCCAGACCTGGTATCGTCCTTCATGTCATTGCGTCTGCAGATTGTCGGTGTACCAGGATTGCATACGTGCTACCCAGATGTGTGAGGTTCTGACAGACGAGCAGTTGCTTTTAGAATCGAGACGCCCAATAGCCAGGGATGCGTCCCAGAACATTGGCCAGCAGGATTTCTGATGTCGACCACTAATCACCAACCGATAATACTCTGCCGTAATTGAAGGCCATGTCTGAGAACGGTGAACCTAACACAGCTCTCCATAATTAGATCAAGTGATGTTTGCCGGGCATGTAACGTAACTGAGAACTCCAGTACCCCGAGAAGATGGCTGATCGACACTGCGTGAGATAAGGAAACATGTCGGCGAATTCAAGTCTGCCATCCACTCGGTTAGTAATTGAAATTGGCAGTATGTGAGAAAGCAGCACAGTGGGCTGTTGACACCAGTATGAAGTCTTGAGGCGAGTGGACGATCGAAAAGCAGCGGGAAGTATTGATTCAAGTCGGATTGAGGTGAGAGACCGTGACAGCATCATCAGAGGGAGTGTGGCCAAACTTACAGGCGCAATAATGTAGATGGGTGGATAGAACGAGAGGTGTTGAGGGAGAGAGAGGAGTACGAGCAGAGTTTGTTGAAGAGTGAGCAGAGCTTACTACAGACCATGTCCCATCGAGTGATAATAGGTGTACCTGATGTTAAGTTACGTCATCCACGCTCATCCTTCTCCTCCATCACCGTTGCCCCCGTCTTCATCACCTCGCTCCACCAACCCTCCTCGTCCTCTCCCACCAACTCGTCCATCACCGCCTCTCCATCTCGTTATCCCCGAGTGACCCCTCATGGCGCTCAATCGGACCCTGGTGATCGCTGGTGATCCCCTCCTGAGATACACTAAAAAAAAATGCTCCTCCTTGCGTCTCGCCTGCATGGTGGAACGAGATGGAATCACGTGATAAGCGGGGCAGCACTCCCGCTGGTGGTTATCTTTTTCCTCTCAGCTCTGTACCTCCTCATCCTCTCTGTTAGCTCAGGTTGGGCTACTCTTTGCTGAACTTGCTGACTTTGCTTCTTTGCTTTATCATTTATTCTTCTTCTCAGCGTCTCGACAGGTCCCAACACCTCATCCCGCTTCAGCCTTAATCTACCAACCGACGGAATTTCTAGTCGCTCCTTTCTCCGTCTCCCGGCTTGTCCCCCGACGTTCATCATCTTATCCACCGTTCGCTCACCATCCTGCAAACCTCCGGTCTCCTCCACCGGCACGCTTTTTCAACCAGACGACGGGAACCGCCGGACCACGCTGGGCGTGAGATTTTGCCCCGCCTGTCATCCGCCTGTCATCCGCCTGCGAAATCGGCACCTCGGGAGTGATCCGAGGCGGCAGTAACAACGTTTATTGCGACGGACGTTGATCGCTGCTCAATTGAACCATCGAGATCTCAGCAGATCGCGGCGATGGAGGAGAAATCAGCAAGCGCATATATGGCCGCTGAGAGGAAGCCCACCAGGGTGTTGGTGGTGGGGAGCGGGCTGGCAGGGTTGACGACGGCGTATCTGCTGACGCGGAGAGAGGGGTTTGAGGTGGATGTGTTTGAGATGGTAAGTTGATTCTGGGGGAATCGTCTAAGAACTGGGACATGGAAAGTTTCACGAACTCGATGCTAATGTTCAATCAGGGCGACTCTCCCGCACTTGACGCCTCTTCGATATCCCACCCCATTAACGAAACCTCCCCGTCCGAAACCTCCTTCCAGCGCATCGACATACCCATGCGATCCTTCACTCCTCCATACTACCCGCGTCTGAGCTCGCTCCTTCAACACCTCTCCATCCCAACTACTCCTCAAAACCTCACCTTTACATTTCCACTCCTCCACTTCCCCTCAAACTTCCACTCTTTCCCGACTCCGACCTCTGCTACCTCGCTGCCCTCATTCTTCCTCGAACTCGTCTTCCTTTTCCTCTGCTACATTTACTTTACACTGCTCATCCTCCTCCCCTACTCCCTTCCCACCGAGGATGAAAGCCTTTCCGACTGGTGTCACCGCTGGTACATCCCGGAAAAGTTCATGACCCAATACATCTACCCCCTCATGGGCGCCGTCACCAGCGCGGATGCCACCCGCGTCGGCCAACTCCCCGCCATCGACGTAATCCTCTACCGGCGCCGCTCCCTCCTCTCCGGCCACGTCGTCGTCACAGGCGGCATCGGCTGTGTTCAAGCCCAACTCGTCGACCGCATCGAGACCACTCAGCGCGGCCGAATCATCTTCAACCGTCGCGTCGTTGGCGTCGAGGACCTCAACACCAGCATCGACCCCAGCCTCCAGGACGGTGTAAAAGTCACCTGGACCGAACGCATGGAACTCGGCATGGAGAAAATGGCCACAGCCTGGTACGATCGCGTCGTCTTTGCGACCACTCCAGACGTTGTCGCACAGTGCTGGAAAAAGGCCGACATGTTGGCCGGAATCCCCGTTTGGCCGGTCGAGGTGGTTGTCGAGCGTGAGCGAGACCAAGATGGAGACACGAAGAGAAAGATGCTGAATGAAATCGTCCTCACTGATGATGGCGCCGCGGTGCACTACATTGATAACGCGATCTCGGTCACAACGAGACCGTATCAACGCTCTTCTTCATTATCATCATCGTCATCATCAGAACCATCGGAGAATGGGAAAGAACACATTGCAACACGCTACTTCACCCGCGTCGGAAAATCGATCCCCGCGCGTGAGATTATCAGGAAACACGCCATCTTGTATCCGCGCCGCCAAAGCTGGAAACGGGAGACGGAGATGGCGGGGGAGAAGGGGGAGGAGGGGGAATGGACGTGTGGCGAGAATGGGGTGTATGTTGTGGGCGGGTGGTGTTGGGATGGTATGGTCTTGCTCGAGGGGTGTGTACAGAGCGCGGAGAATGTGGTGGCGGCGTTGGTGTTTGCGAGGATGTTGGAGGAGAGGAGGGGGGAGATGGGGTTATGAGCGGCGGGGCGATGTTTGTGAGGGACAATGTCGTGTGTGTGTGCCGTGTTTATTGGGGGGCTGGGGGATGCAGTGGAGAGGGAGCAGTAATGGAATTCTGCGAGATCCTGAACGTTGGCTATCGTGAGAGGAGCTGAGATTGGTTATGATAAGGTCGTTAGCGGCGCGGGTAAAACGGCATAATGACGATGAGGGAGGGAGGACAGGAGGGAGGGGTGGAGGGGGCAACATACCAGATGCCGTGGTTGATTGGACACATTTGTCATTGACCCCCTCCAAAGACGGCGATGAAGACGGCGATGATAAATGTGTATGAATATCTATGATTGATACCCTGAATACTGTACTGTATTGTCTGTACCGTGCTATATACGCCATCTATATATCCCATACTATATATTTACCGTTGAACCCGGTGATGCCAGTGATGCCAGTTATCACTCCGCAGACTGATCTTGGATTCAGCGATGGGGTTTTCAGCTCCCGTTTCTGTACGGTAGTAGGTTTAAATATGAGGAAACGTTTGGACGAGCCTAGGAAACCGATCGGAGCACGCACTATGATACTCGCGGTGAACCGCGCCCGAATAAGTTACGGTTGCCATAGACGCGCTGCAGTAGTCGCGTTATATTATTCATTGTGTTATCCATTGCCTTGTTCATTACTTTGTCCAGCGCCGTCTCCGGATCCGCCATCCTCCCTCACCACTAGGCAAGCGTGCTAACTATACTCCCGGACACCAGCGCGGAGCCGTACCCCGGTAAACACAGGTATATACTGTTGTTGAGCTCTCCTCTGGTCGAAGCCCGGGCAACAAGTGGCGAATTGAAGAGTCATGATTGCCGGTCCGACTGGAGTAGGTTGAGCGAGTGAGGGAGTGAGTGAAGACAACCTAGCCACACCCATCACCGGCGACCGAACCGGCGACGGAAGACCAACGGTGTGGGTGAACTGGATTCTGGGTTCTGGGTTCTGGGATGTCGACAAGACGGCGGGCCGGGGGCAGGGAAGCTACCGTGTTTACGCACTGGCACTGGCAAGCACGGGGATCACTCTCTAGGATGGATAATGATAATGACAGGTGGTTACGATGATTGAATCTATGGCGTTGGAGTTGGAGTTGGGGTTGGGGTTTGGGTTGGTGGGACATGGGAGAGTTGAGTGGGTCAGTCAGTCAGTCACAGTTGCGCCGACTCGACTCGACTCATGGCCTTGAGTCCGAATCCTAGTCTGAGTCCGAGTCTGGAAATTGAAATGGAAATGGGTGTTGGCGTCTCTATATATATGCTGGTGATGAGCTGTAGACAAGATCGGGGGCTGAAGAGTATTAGGACTGTGGCATGGTATTTCTATACTATATAGAAGGGTGTTACGGGATCGCAACATCATGATGTAGTGTATGGTGTCGAGATTCGAGATCCAGCATGTTTCATGACCAGGGTCCGATCACCGATGCTGTTTCCCGGAAACTGGAGGTTGGAGGATCATGTAGAGGGATTACAACCACTCGAGCGGCGCCGGGAGATAGGAGAAGCGGGGATGATGTAGAACTGGGAGCGGACATCGGAAATCTGAGGGTTGAGTGTGGACCAGATAGACAAATGAGGGGAACTTAACGTCAAGGTAGTGGAGTCGAGCCACAGGCCCGTCATAAACCCCCCAGATGATAGGGCGGAAGAGGTAAGTATAATGGGGGTTTTATGTGCCATGGGATGGGATGGTGGTCTATATGATTCCCAATGGCAGCGTACTCTATTGTTACGAATCTATGGCCGTGATGCTCATCAGGGATATAAGATCCCATGGTGGCTAAACTGCACAGCAACCATCTAAATACTTATCGATATACATCTACCCTCGTCCCTCCGACTCGACTCAGGATCCCCCTACCATAGCAAACGAGCGGCGGCCCGGAACAGATGCGATGGAGTCCAGGTGTGACGCGTGTAGATTAGAGTATGATGTTTCTACAGCACTTCTATGGCGCTTGAGCTCGCTTCGAGTTTCTGATGGAGCTTAGCTTCTGCTGATGAGAGTGGAACCGGCTGTTCGTGGAAACGGATGTGGTCGTATACTGTATACTAGTACATACCGGGACCGGGACTGGTACTGGTTTCCAAAGTGGTATTTAGGGAAGTCATTACACACGCCGATGGGAAGAAGAATGTGGGCTCGGATCCGTATATCTACTATAACACCGTAGTACTAAATTTAGAAGACACAAGTTCAATTTGCGGATCGAATCAGAAATTTTGCTCGTTGTAGAGCACAGCAATCTCCCAAACTCCTCCACCCACCCAGCCATACCAGGTCCGAGTCTGTACTCTTATGTGACGTACTCTTCTCACCCCCATCTGTCCATCGCCAAACACCGTAACCCCGACATCGGACGCAGGGACTGACCGCTCAAGTCCGGGACCTCACGATTTAGCGCCACCGCCGCTTCCTTTCCTTAACTTCCCCCGCATCCGATGGCATGGCACTTGAATTTTTCCCATATGTAGTTGACTAGCCGGGAAACCAATATATGTACTATACACATACCAACGTCAGCATGCGCCATGCCGGGTGTCTGTCTACGTCAAGCGGGCCGACGGCGCTCGTATATTGTCGAGCTAGTACGGTGTACACAGGGGAGAGTAGACGAGTTGGAGTTTGGGGGTGAGGATTGAACGTTAGATGGAGTTTTCGGGGACGGGAAACGGTGGCGAGATAGATGAGGAGAGGAGCGAAGAGAAGATGGAGGATTGGGTAACGGCGGATGTAAGGTGATGATGATGATGATGATGATGATGATGGAGGCTGAGCAAAACTTGAACGCTGAGAGAACCTGGAATCGCGAGTTGGTTGTTTTGCCAGTGCCTCGCCGACGAAAATGGTGAACTTGAATATGAAGCATCTCGAGCTGAGTCACCTCACTGTCTTCACTTCGGAGAATAACCAGTTCCACTACACTACGCCCTGCGTTCTACAGTAGTATCATCTAACCTGATGGGTATTCTACCATATACAAAAAAATAATCCTCCGGGACGTCCGTGAAAATCGTCCGAGTATGTACATGGGGTCATTCGAGTCCTTCCACTCGTCCGTCACCGCGACAAACGCATCTGAGGATCGGATGAGGATGAGATCTGTAGTTATCGTAGATTCCGGGAGTGGGATCTGGGAGGCTGTGGGTGGGTGGTCGGGGGTGATACGGTTGATGTTGATGCTTCGTTTTGGGGGAATCGGATTCCATAGCAGTATCGTCATCAAACAGATGTGAGGGGGATACTTACGGCGGCTCCAAGTGAATCGATATCAAGCTCGATATCTATCAAGCTGAATTGACGATCGCATTCCCGGAATCTCAAGAAAACTCAACATGATGCTAGGTATCGATGTTCCACAAGTGTTCCCAGGTGTAGTTCAACTTGAATTCGAGTCAGAGGATGCATAATTCCATTCCATCGGATCAACACAAGCTGTGGCACGACACCATCTGATGTTGCTCCGCATATTTTTCGAATCCTTATCTCCCCTCCGCTTCAGTCGCCGAAATCCATTTTGTATCCCACCGATTATATTCCATTCCATAAAGGGAAAACAACATGAATCTTCCACCCCGGAGTATAATCCGTATCAACACCTACTCGCGTCTCCTCTCCATAACCAGGACAGGGACCGTATTTACCGTAACCTCACGCCCTCCCCTTCTCCATTCCCCATTCCCATCCCATCTCCAGACCGGGCCCCAGCAATAGTAACCCGATCCAGCACAGTAGAGCAAGTAGAGTACGTAAAACACGCACCCAACCGAATCCCCCATATCTCGGTCTCGGTATCGGCACATCGGAATTGTGTTTCCAATCGTGTTACACCACGACGGCTGTATGCACCCCTATACCGACACCCACACCCACATGGCGACCGCATGTGTTGTGCATGGACATGGATGGATAGACAGATAGTACTGCAGGTAAGAGAAAGTAATACTGCACGGAACAATCGCATGTGTTCCGGTATCGGTATCGGTGTGTCGCGCGTGTTACGGCATTCGAACCTCAAACCCCCTCAAGGACAACGCTTTTCGAGTTCAGAAGCACGAAGAACAAGCACAAATTTTTTCGTATAAGCCATGTATGTATATTATTTATTCCCACTGATTAACCCGTTAACCAGTATGGTATTTTTACATACATTAACTATCCCCAACACCCCCACATAAATATGATGCATGCTTGATTCCGAAACCATTCCAATCCCAAAACCCAGAAACCAAAAAAAAAAAAAAAAAAAAA
>ML220125.1:72580-121076 GCA_004786065.1 Ascodesmis nigricans
AAAAAAAAAAAAAAACCAAAAAAAAAAAACCAAAAAAAAACACCCGCGAGTACCAAAATGCTGCTGCGTGACAAAAAGATATGTGATCATGAGATCATAAACGAGACCGGAACCAACCATGAAATAAGAAAAAGGAAAAAAAGGGGAGAAAAAATATGAGTATGAAGTATATATATACAAGATAGAATGGGGTAAAGTAAATGAGGATGATTCTAGACGCGGTCTAGATCAGAGGAGGATGGATGCGAGATAGGTATTTAAAACCAGTCACCGTGGTCGTGCATGGCCTTCGCGACCTTGACGTAACCAGCGATGTTGGCACCAGCGACCAAAGACGGGAGTTCGCCCTCAGCGATGTCATAGTACTCCTTGGCGGTGTTCAAGCAGTTCCAGAAGCAGCGCTCCATGATACCGGCGAGCTCCTTATCGACCTGCTCGGAAGTCCAGGAGACACGCTGGGAGTTCTGAGCCATCTCAAGACCAGACACGGCGACACCACCGCAGTTGGCGGCCTTCGCGGGACCGTACCAAAGACCCTCGGCCTTGCGCTCCTTGCGGTCAGCCTCGTACACGTCGATGGCCTCCTGGGTGGAGCCCATGTTGGAGCCCTCGGCGAGGAACTTGCAGCCGGCAGCGATGAGGGCCTTGGCCTCGTCCTCGGAAACCTCGTTCTGGGTGGCAGAAGGAAGAGCGACATCGACGCGCTCGACGTGGGTCCAGGGGCGCTCGCCGGGGAGGTACTTGAAGCGGGAGGGGAAGGTGGAGTCTTCGGCGCTGTAGAGGGAGTCGAGAGCCTGGCGCTTGAGCTTGCACTCGGCGATCATGTTGACGTCGTCCTGGTTGAAGCCCTCCTCACCGGTAGCGATCAAGGCGCCCTTGGAGTCGGAGAGAGAGATGACGGTACCACCGAGCTCGATAACCTTGAGAGCGGCGTACTGGGCAACGTTACCGGAACCAGAGATGGCGACGCGCTTGCCTTCGAAAGAGGACTTGCCGCCAGAGGCGTACGAGATCATGTGTGCGACGTAGTAGACGAGACCGTAACCAGTGGCCTCAGGACGGATGAGAGATCCTCCCCAGGCTCCGCCCTTGCCAGTGATGACACCCTCCCAAGAGTTCTTGTACGACTTGTAAGCACCGAACATGTAGCCGACCTCCCGTCCACCGACACCAATATCACCAGCGGGAACATCAGTGAACTGGCCAATGTGCTTGGAAAGCTCCTTCATGAAGGCATAGCAGAAGCGGCGGATCTCGTTGTCGGACTTGCCCTTGGGGTCGAAATCGGAACCACCCTTACCACCACCCATGTTCACTATTCAGGTTAGCCTCAGGTACCAATCCTCGGGAAGCCGAGAGAGAACTCACATCCGGTGAGAGCATTCTTGAAGATCTGCTCGAAGCCAAGGAACTTGAGGATGGACAAGTTGACAGTGGGGTGGAAGCGAAGACCACCCTTGTACGGGCCGAGAGCGGAGTTGAACTGAACGCGGTAACCACGGTTGACCTGGAGCTTGCCGGAGTCGTCTTCCCAGACAACACGGAACTGGATGATGCGCTCGGGGATGGCGACGACGGGAAGGCAACCCTTCAATTCTGGGGAAACCTGGAAAAGGCGGGAGTTCTCAAGCGTAGAGACCAGCTCTAGGAGTTGGTTAGCTCGAATTCAAACCATTCCAGAAGTTGTTGAATGACGACGAACCATTGTACGCCTGCTCGAACTCGGGCTCACGAGGATAGTTGGACATGGTGATTGAAGATGTTGAAGATGTTGAAGGTGCTGAAGGTGTTGAAAACTGTGGTGATGGCCGATTCGGATTGGTGGCACTGACGAGGAGGAAGGAGGCGGAGGAGTGGTGATTATCTGTAAGGATGGAACTCCGTGGGTGATGAGGTAGAAGCACTTCTCCGGGGAGGAAAACACGGTCCCTTTAAAGGCTTGAGGGTCCATATCGTTATCGACCACCACGGGAGCTAGGCACTCGTGTGAAAGCAGGGCTGGGTGGGTTTCCGATGGCTGTGCGTAATTGCGCCGCGCCATTGATGGAAGCTTCAACGGCCGCCAGGCGGAATGCTGGGGTGGGGGAGGCGACATCAGGTCCAAGCCGTGCCGATTACGGGACATTTCGGGAGCCCACCATTCAAGCAACATGAGGTTGGCCCTCTCCAGAAACTGTGTCAAAGGCTCCAAAAGCCTTGAATCTCCGCGCGGGGTGGCATGCCGGTCTGGCGGTGATCCGCCGACCACAGTCCCAGGAGGACGGCGGCGAACATACGGATCCCCGTTGTCGGTCGAGAGGCGTCACGTAAAAGTTACTGCGTTGGGCAAGGTCGGATCTGGCACTAGGGCCTTATCCAATGCTGTTTGGTACTGACAGTTGTCTGGGAGCCAGTCAGATCCCGGCGATAAGAGAGTATCGACTCAGTCGGTGCTGAAAAGGGTAAGAGGAGCATCGCATCGGTACATGTCTACCCACCCCACCAAGCCCTCCGTCGAGATGATGTTCGGCATCCTGAATATGTACGAGTACAGTTTAATCGCCGTTGCATCGGCAAGTCCTGACGTCGTTGTTGTGTCCCACGCTTTCTGCCATCTGCGGCCAGCTTCGTCCCAATTCCAGGTCGCCGTTCAGTTTCAAGCACCCCGTCTGCGCATGGGGAAAGCTTCTTCAATCGCCGTGTTCCCACTTTTTTTCTGCTTCGTGTTCGTTCGACTGGCCTGACAAGTCTAGTATTTCGCTCAACGGTCGTCTCACGACAATGTCTCCCCACCACGAATTCACGAAACGGCGACACAGATACAGCCCCCATCCCATCGTTTACCCAACCTCCGGAGGAGACCTCAAATCTTCGAAACGCGCAACGTTGTCCTCGGAAAGGTGGAAAATGAGTCTCTAGCCTCCTGCACCAGTATTTCCGTGACTAACAGTTTCCTCGTCGCCGTACACAACCACCCACAATTGTCGCGTGTCGGCACCTCCACCTCGTTCACCTTTACCGCCGTAGGACTCCGTTCTCTGGTGCTGAAACTCGTAGTGTCCTGAGAAGCCGAACATGCGTCCCCGCCGTTGCTCGCCTCTATCAACCAGTAACTATCGGTACTTTCTGAGGAGCGCGCGCGGGGGGGGGAGGGGGGGGGCGGAGAGGGCTGCGACACCGTGATGATGCCGGTATTACCGATTCCTCAGACACAAGCAAACTTGACATCGATATCTATCGCCGTTACATGTACCTTTCCAGCTTCCCTTCCGGACGAGCGAGAAAGTGGGGAGACCTTTCCTTCCGAGTGTTCCTTTCGATCCGGAGCTGTCGTTGAATACAACTTTGACATTTTCCAAAATATTGGGATGGATGGTTTCTCTTGTGCGGCGAAACAACGACAGCGGCCATACCGAAAAAAATCAGGCCCAGTGCTCGCCACTCCTCTCTCCACCTCTTGTAAATCCGGCGCCCTGGATATCAAACGTTAACAACCAACTTTACACACCAGCCGTCAGACCCGCGGATCCGTTCGCGTGTCGCCTCCAACCTCCCCCACCCATGCCCCAAGAGAGAAAAGGCTGATAAGGTAAGTTCCAAGTGGAGCACTTCGTCTTTCGCCAAAGCAACCGCAACATTGCCATCCTCAACCTGCCAAGCACCCATAGCAAAAATCCCCAGGTTCTGTCTGTGGGCAGTGGCTGTTCTCTCCCGCTGTCGCTGCTCGCAAAGGTAACGACGCCATGACGATGCCCAGGCGTCAAAAGAGATGCCTTACTCCTTTAGCTCTGGATCGCATCGTATCGTGCGCAGTAGCAACAGCAACACCGAAATTTCAACCGTGGGTGTGTGTGAGAGGTGGAGTGGGTGAACGGAACCAGAACCGGAGCCAGAACCCGCGAACTCTCTCCACCTCGACTCTCCGCACGATATTCCTCCCCCGAACCCCCGCCTGCCAACAATCCCGGTGGTAGTGGTGTTGCGTCTGCATCGTATATTCCATAATCCCCGGTTTCCCCTCGTCGCGCGTCGCACAACCACGCATCTCGCGCGTTAAACGCAGGGTCCTGTCTTTTGTCTTTCGTGTGTGTTCAATTTTCCTGACTCGGACGGCCCGAATGTCGTCTTGTCATCCCTTCTCCAACCCGTGTACACCCACCCTCTCCATTCCGCGTTCACCCGAAGCCCACCTTGCAGGAGCCGAAACTCGCTTTTTCCAAAAAAAAACGCCCCTAGAAACCCACTAGAACCTCCAACCCAGGCCAGCTCATCCTCGGCTCCATCTCTGATGCTGGTCCCACAGGTGCCGTTGAAGCCGGAAAAAGCTTATTTCTCAAGTTCCTTATCGATTAACCCACAACGCCTCCCGCTTGACGAAAACTGAATATGGAGACAACCAACTGTACGGAGCCCCACAGGTCGCTGTTTCCGTGTCGTGGCGGAGAAGAGGCTTCGGACGCGTCAACGTCGAATCTTTAGCGCAATCTTTCTCCATCCTAGTGCGTCCGCGGAGGAGAATCCAAAGTGTGGAGCATCCCCCCGCCGAGATTCCGCAGAGGAGAGAGACGCGAGGCGGCCGCCGGCCACGGGAGAGTAAACCCTGGTGTTTGTTCTCTACACCTACGCATGTACGTAGCTAGGCTCGGGCCGGGACCGCGACCGGGACCCTTCGTATCGTAGACATCGGCTCCACAGTATCGGAATTGCTGTGGTGGGCGTCCCGAACTGATGACCCTGAAGGTTTTCGTCGTGGTGGTGGTGGTGAAATTTTTTTTCGACTTGAGGATGAGGAGGAGGTGAATTGTGGGACGGACGGGAAAAACGGCATTGCGGGATGGGATTATGTCGATGAAATGGATTGAGATGATATGAACTTGAAGACGTGGTTGTACTATCGTAGAGAGGGGGGAATGTGATTGGATCCGCCGTCTGGAGCTGGATGAAGAGGATTATGACTTCCGCAACCGCAATTGTATGAATCAATAAACCTGACCAAATAAGCCGCCACAATATACTCCTCAACTTAGTCCGTGGAAGTCGAAACGAAACCCACCACGAATCGCCCATCACCTTCAGCCTCCAACCCCAACAACCATCTCCGCGCCAGACTCGGAGCCCATCGACGGGGTCCCTTCCCCACCTCCGACGTCACAAATTTCCACATTCCACGACACTACACAATGACAGCTGACAGCTGCGCTCGCTCCCGATCCACCGGACCCTGCCTAGAATGTGGAGTGAGCGAGCGGGTAGTTGCGTCGGCGACCATCAAGGATCTTTTGATGTCATCGATTTCTACACGTGTTGTTATGCTGTAAAGTAATGTGCAATATGTAATCCCTCCCGGACCTGATCATATACTGCTGGTAGAGCATGATGGGACGAGGACAGTGATAGAGCTGCGGTGGCCGCGGCCGGTGGAAGGGAATATGCGGTTCCGGCGGAATAGGAGGAAGAGACGGAGGAGGAGGGGGAAGAGCCGGAATCCTACAAATCCGGCGGTGTGGGTGGTTCGAATTTTCTCGGATTCGATTACTGGCCGGGAGCGAGTGGAAGACGGGTATAAAAGGGTCCTAGGTCCCAACACTGGGAGGAGGAGAAGCAAAGGTAGCAGTCTGGAGTTGCAGATGGTGAACCCCACTGGAACACATCTGTTGGTATGTTGGTTTGGTATGGTAGTTACGGGTAACTAGCGTAGATCGTCAACATTATGCCTGCTGTAGGGGAAATGGATTCAGGAAGGGATAACGAGAAGATCTGGGTATGGGAGAGATGTTCAGGGGCTTCGTTGGAGGAGGAGGAGGGGGGGATGAGGAGGAGTTGATACCACAGTGCTGGATGAGGAATTCACTTGAGTCATCCAGCACAAGATGTCCATCATATCCGCTCGCCAGAGAAAAGAGGAGTAGGGGAGGAGAAGAAGAATCAAACCTTGACGCCAGTGCACAGCGGACGCAGATGGTAACACTGTGATCGGACGGCTCTGCGGTGATGAAGGAGAGGAGCTGAGATGAGTAAGAACTGGAGCAATAGACGGCGGCGCAACACACAACCAAGCTCCCGCTCCACATTACCATGTATGATATATCTACCGATAGGATTCTTTCTACATCGTTATAGAAGAAAGAAAGAAGTGCGGGCTCGATCAGCGTATTCCAAGCAAAGAAAATGGCATTTCAATATCCGTATGAATCTGGATGAATGACATTGAATGTCGTAAGTGAGTGATCGGTTGTGATTAGATGAGTTCGTATCTCGACGACAACCTCTTCTTTTCCATACCTCAGCGTATTAATCATGGACTTCCAATCCCCATAGCTTCACAGGGGTCGGTGAGATAATCCACCGAAATCCCCTACTACCACCACATCGAGTCATCCCACCATCCCCCACCGCACCACCTAACCATAACATTCCAATTTCCAAACTACACCGAGCCGCACCACACCGACTCGACCTCCGATCCTCCTGCCGCAACACCCCAGATCCCCAGATCCTCAGCCCCAGCGCTGGACAGCCAAGCCCAACAGTCCAACAGTCCAACAGCTCAACCCCAACCTCAACCTCCGAATCCGAGTGCATTCCAACATCAACTTCAAGCTCAAATCCCAGCTCGAGTCCGAGTCCGACTATGTACTGTATGTACTCTACTGTAATCCCCCATCGCAGAAGCGGATAACTACCAAGTAAATATCAAAGTATAATTTGGGACCGAATGGGAAGATGAGCGGAGTCCTAGCCGCATATTCCAATGCGACTCGAATCAAAATGATGGTGATGATGATGATGATGATGACGAAGACGATGACTACGACAACTACGACGACAACTACGACGAAGAAATAACGTCAACACACCGAAACCCAGCAAAACCAGCTGTACCATACTAGAGTACTAACAACAGAGCTAAACGAAACCGTGACAGCGACGGACCAAACAAGATTGTATAACCAGCAATGACACGACCCGATCAGCCTCAGACCGAGAAGCGATAGCACGAGGATGAGGATGAATACATAAAAACACACAAAAACGATAGATAGATAGCATATGCTCAATTTGAATCCCAGCAGCAGCAATAAAACCAATCCAGCAAGCCAACAAGAAAAGAAAAAAACAAAGTTAAGAACCAAATACTAGTAAATCCAGCAAGCACAAACGAGGAATCCAATCAATCCAGCGACAAACCAGCAAATCAGCAACCCAGCAACAAACTTGAACGCAATCCAGCAATCCAGCAAAGCAAAGTAAAAAAAACTGTCGCCACACACGCTAAATACCTGAACTGAAAAACAGAAAAAAAAAAGGAACGAAAACAAAAATCAAAAAGACTATTGTAGCAACACAAAAACTAAAACCGGGGAAGCGAAAGAAGAGGTGAAGTGAAACGAACCAACAAACAAACAATCAAACCAAACCAAACAACCCTCACCCGTACCCCAAAATTCACCGCTCCAGGCCTAACATGCCCCGTCCCTCTCCCTCTCCCTCTCCCTCTCCCTCTCCCTCTCCCTCTCCCTCTCCCTCTCCCTCTCCCTCCTCTCCCTCTCCCGTTCCCGAACCCTCCCGACAACGCCATTCCAAACGCCGATATTACTACTGCCGTCTCTCACACTGGCAACATCCTCTCTCTCGCCATCCCGGTCATGCTCATCATGCTCACCCCGCAAACTCGCGCTGCGGATACTCCAGCTGCGTCTCTGCTCTTCTTCGTCCTCCTCTCCGTGCTGGTCGAGTTCCGTCTCCTTTTCCGTTTGCGTATCTGTGTCGGGATGAGTGGTGGGAGGAGGGGTGTGAGTCTGCGTGGTATTCAGCGGAGAATGTGATGCTCCACCACCAGATCCAGCTCCACCACAACCAGCAGCACCAACACCAAACTCGATCCCCAACGCCGACGGCCCCCTCGAATGTCCTCCACTCCTCACCATCGCACTCCCCGCAGCCCCATTACTCTGGCCACTTCCCCCACCCGCAACCTCTGTAATAACCCCGACGCCATTCACACTTTGCGCATACCCATACAAACTCCCCCTTTCCCCGTTCCTCGTCCCACAACTCAGCAGGCTAAGGGGGAGACTTTCTCTACTGCCGCCCCACACACTACTCGGAGGCAGTGCCCTCACACTGGCATCCGTATCCGCCGAGTGCCGTCGCCGCCGCTTGGAGCTCGACGCAAGTGTCATGATGCTTGCATCGTCGGGCGTGGGGTGGAGGAGCATTGGATTCGCCGGGAAGGGGGTGGAGTACATTACTGGGGGCGCATTCGGGTTGTGGTGGTGGGAAGGGTGCGGGTTGTACAGTATCGACCCCGGAGCTGTCGAGTGGAGGGTGGTGAGGGTTGTGGTGAGGGAGTGTGTGGAGTGCGAGGGGGAGGAGAAGCGGGAGGTGTAGGAGGTTGCGGTTGTTGCGGATGGCGGGGGGCGGGATTTCGAGGAGGCGAGGGTCGGAGAGTGTGGAGGGGAAGAGGAGTCGTGGGTTGCGTCGCCGGTGATGGGGATGGAGGAGAGGGAGGAGGTGGAGCTGAGGGTTGAGGAAGTGCTGCTATGGGTTTGGTGTGGGGCGAAGGAGAGGTGGCCGTTGGAGGAGGAGCGGGAGAGGGATTGGGGGGCGTAGGGGTGGGTGTTACGGGGTTGGCTGTGGGAGAAGGAGGCGCTGCGGTGGGCGCCAGAGGTGATGGAGGTTGTAGTGGGAGTTGTGGAGGGTTTTCCGTTGCGAGCTGGACCGTTGCTGGATGAAGAGGAGGAGGACGAGGAGGATTTCATCAATCGCTTTACAAACATGCTGAACTTGCGCGGTTTGTGGCGATTGTGCGTGTGGCCTGTCGCAGGCCTGGAGCCGCCTATTCGCATGGTGAGCAAGTTGTGTCCCTGAGAAAAGAAGGCGCCAGAAAAAAAAGAGGAACAGAGAGGAGAATACCAGTCGGACATGGTGCCGGAGCCGGAGCGCGCTGCGAGATCCCGGTAGTCGCCATCGCGGTGGGGTAGAGCGGGGAAACGGGCGCTGGAAGGCAGCAGAGGTCGTGGACAGAGGCGGTGAGGTTGCAGTCGCGAGGGAGAATAGAATGGACGGCGGTACTGGTGGTGCTCGTCGCACGTTGAGTTCAGGCTGGAGGTTGGAGTTTCAGAAGCTTGGGAGGCGAGCACCCGTGCCAAGCCAACAATGCGGAGCCGCCAGGGATCTGCGATGCGTCACGCCCTGTCACTGTGACTCCTGGAGGGGCACATTCTACATGATACTGGGTACCCAGTTCTTGTGTCTTTACTTGGCCGTAGCGTGTGATTGTCAGGGGATTGATTCATACATACATGGATGTAGAAGCACTGGGTCATGTGGTATCACCGGAGTTGGAGTGAGATTCTGTGATCAGGCGCCATAGGTACTATATATTCTAGAAGTGTTTGCGTGTCGAGAGTCGGGAAACTCACAAGCCACAACACAGGGGTTCGTGGTCATCATCCGTTCCATCTGCCAGTATTCGTGGCATAGTAACGAAAAGTAACTAAACATGTCCGAGTACGAGTAACCATCAAACAAACAATCCAGTCATACCTCATTCTCCAACAAAAAAAAAACAAGGAAATCAAAAGAACGAAAATCCACACACACCTACACAGACCGTGACAAACACTCTCTCTCCCAACGAATTGAACCAACAAACAGTGAGAGACAAAAAAAGGTCGTAAGGAGAACATCGTAAGAAGAACCATGGAAGAATAAAGAACCAAGAACCAAGGATCCGGACAGAATCCAGGGCGGCCTGTACTCGGATGGAACATGGGGCCCGATTCGGCCCCAGGATGAACCGCTCTCACTCCCCAATCCCGAATCAAAAGAATCAACAAAGATCAAGAAAGATCAAGAAAGAAACGAAGAAACTCAAGAAAGAAACAAAGATATAAGACGAATCAGAAGCCGCAGAATCAGAGTCAAAGAAACAAAAGCGACAAAAAAAAAACAAAAAAAAAAACACTCCAAACGACTCGAAAGAACCAGAACTAACAAACCAACACAGTGCCCAGGATATCCAGCAACGACGCGTTATGAGCTCGCGAAAATGAAAACAACCAAACCAACCAAACCAACCAAACCAACCAAACCAACAAACCCCCGGCTTCCCCACACAGAACCGAACGAATGGCTGACTGAATGAACACCTCCACACCCACCACAACCCCAATCTCCTCACCAATATCTCCAGGCTACGCTTCCAGCCCCGCGTCACTCCCACCTCTTATCTTCTCCTCAGCTATTATGATACATCCCCTGCCCCACGGGCACCTGTATCGCCGGCCCCGGCCCACCACCGCCCCCAGTATCGCTCCCCCACCCCCTCTCATCATAACTATCATAATCCGGTGGTGCGCCGGCATCAAAGCTACTTCTCCCACTCACACTTTCATCGCCGCTCCTACCACCATACCCATCTATCCCATCAATCTCTCCATCATCCTCTGGTCCCGGCTCCATCATGCCCCACGCAAACGACCTCAAATCTGGGAACTGGTCGAGCAGGGCACTAGGGAACGTCATTTCCGGTGCGGTAGTAGGGAGAATATGCGGATTATGATGCTGATGATGCGGATGCGGCGGCTGGGAATGCAGAGTCTGAATTCCCGGATCAAAGTGTTGGCTGGGGAGGATACCAGCTGGATGCATTACGCCACCCGGGATACTGCCTCTCGCGGCGCGCTCGGCGGTTTCTTCTTCCAGGAGCGGGCGGATACAGACTCTGCCCGCCTCGGATCTAAAATGGCGACCGAGGGCATCGGCGCGCGCAAATTTGCGGCCGCAGCCCCAGAGGTTGCCGGATTTCAGGGTGCCGCGGCAGGAGAACTTCTTTTCGCCGGAGTGGAGGCCTTCGTGGCGTTTGCGGTCGTGTTGCCGCGCGAAGGCTTTGCCACAAACGGTGCAGACGAAGGGGCGCTCGTCGGTGTGGGTGCGGAGGTGGGAACGGAGATTGTAGGCGCGGGTGAAGCGTTTGGGGCACAGATTGCATTGATAGGTTGCTGGGTGCTTTTGGGTGCGCTTGGGTTCGGAGAGTACGGGTGCGCCGGGGCGGTTGGGGTGGACCATTTCTAGAATGTGGTCGCGGTTGTTGGGGACCGAGTTGGTAGAGGAGCGGCGGTGGTGGCCATGGTGAAGTGGCTTGCTCACTCTATCGGGGGAGGGGTTGCGACTGGAAGATACAGAGGGGATATCTGCTGGAGAGAGAGAGCTACGCCGGGAGTGGCGGTGGTGAGGAGCGGCGTGGCCTGAAAGCGGGGAAAGGCTAGATGACGGTATGTTCAAGTTTGGTATGGACCCGGAGACGTAGGGGTCCGATTTGGATCGTCCCCGACGAACTGAAGAGAGTTAAAACGGATACACAGAAAAGGCATATTGAGAATGTTACCTTTTTGAGGAGGGAATAAGCCATCACTGTCTAATGGTTTAGGAAAGGCAAATTGTTTCTGCGGCGGGGCCGGGATAACGTTGATCTGAGGAGCATCCTCAGGCCGCGACACCGATGGTTCGCACTTTACTTCGGGGGGTGCCTGTGGAGGGACATGAAGCTCCATCTGAGGTATCTCCATTTGAGGGATGTTCGTGGGGACCATGTTCAACATGTGATCGTTTTGCGGCATCAAAAAAGGCGAATTTGCCGCGCTGTGATGCAAGCTGTGTATCTGGGGCGCTGGAGACACAGACCTCGAGTGGTCGCGTGAGGTGTCTTGAAGCGTAAACCCTTCAAAATTCAGATCAGAGTTGAGCAGGTCTTGCATCGAGCCATGTTGCGGTTGTAGTAGGGGCGAATGCGGATCTCCGAACTCCTGCGTTGCAAGAAAAGGACTGGCTGCGGCCGACGAAATGTCGGAGTATTCGCTTGGTGCGCGGCGATGGGACCACGATGGGTTCTGCGAGCCCATAATCGCGTTCCATTCGAAACCGGAAGACTCGACATACTCATGTTGGGGGAGGTGTGGGGAGTGTTGTTGGAGTTGCGGGTCCACAGGGAGCTGCGACTGGTTCATGAGCTCCGCGGGGTTGATGCTTCCTGATGCGTCCGGACCAAAGTCCTGCTCGAATAGACCGTGGACTTTCTGCGATTCCGGCGGCGGCGGATACAAGGGAAAGTCTGTGAATGATGCGCCCGTCGGATGGATCGGCGACGGGTCTTGTTTCGGGGCATAGGACTGGGCATAGTTCTGGGAGGTTTCAAAGCTCGCGTTTGGTGGGGCACTGAACGACGGCTGGCCGTAAAGCGTCTCTTCGCTGGTCGGGGAGAAGTGCTGACCATTAAGCGGGTCGCCGTGCGGCGGTGCTGAGGACGTCATCGAGAGCGGCTTCAAGTTGAGTTGGCGGTGGTCCGGGCGAGGTGGTGATGATTGAGGGGGATGGTCGGGATGAGGGGCTGTTGCAGCTGAGCAGCACGGATTTGGTGAGGCTCAGGCAGCCGTCGCTACGAGTTTGGATTCTAACGGCGCAATCTTTGGGCGACTGAAAAGGTATGGTGTTGGGCTATCGTCTTTTTTGCTTCGATAAGCCCTGTATTGGACCTTCCCAATGTCCTTGAGCTTGTCTGGAGTGTCCGGTGCCGTGGAACTTCTTCCTGGACGTTAGCTGTGCTGGACCCTGACAAGCCTGTGTGCGATGGGGAGAGAGCTCGTGTCAACGAGGTCAACCATTCAAGAGTGAATGACCCCTCGCAGAGGCTATTAGAATGAACAGAAATGAACTCGACACTTACCGTGCGTATATGGAAGACTTGGTCAGCACGGAGAGGTCTCTGATCTTTTCCTGAAAGAAGAGAGTTTTGACAGCGTGCTTTCCGGTGAATAGGGCTGAGACGTGAGATCTTTGTCGAAGTCCGTCAGTCACGGACGTACGGCGGTAGAAAAGATACGATTCTCTGTCGAGACGAACTTGGGTCCAAAGGTAATGTTGTCGGGCAAGTTACCGCCCAGATGAGTGGGTGTCTGTGAGGTTGGAGCGAACTTGAGGCGTGCGAGCGGGGAAAGAGGAGAGGCGGGGAGGAGGCGCTTGAAGAAGTCAACTCCAACTCCACCAGCACCCGGCCTTCCTATGATTCAACCCGTAGTACCTACCTGTCTGTAACGTTTCACTGGTCATTACTGCATCATCCCCCCTGATCCATAGAAGCTCGAGGTACAGCGCTATTGGCTCCGCGGTGCTATTCTGGAAGCTGGGCTGTGCTGAAGCCTGCGTTTCAGATCTGCTCGGCTCCGGTCAGGGCTGCTGCCATGTTTTGCGTGAACAGGCACAGGAACACACCAACACCACGGTTCTGGGGATCGTGTGGATGGTTCCGGCTTTGTGAAACCTTGTGTTCGTGGTCAGAAGGGATGTCGACAAACGCTGACTCCAGAAAACAAAGAAGTTAGCGATGTGAATAAGGATACAACTTCAAGGGAAGCGCTTGCATGACAAGAATCATGGAATGGATTTGGCGACGGTGAACCTACCAATCTCTGCCCCTATAACTCTCAATTCAAGCTCCTGATTCCGTGGCTTTCATCCCTCCATCTTTGTCGAGTCTCAAGCGCTGTAGAAATCCTCAGCCTAAACTTGGCTCGATGCTTATTCCCCACTACCCATATCACAAAGTGTCCCACCTCTCAATCTCGATATTCGGCTCTTGAAGGCTTTCCGCAAGGCACTTTGAAAGTTCGAATCCTAAAATATATCGTCGATCCAATGGCTTCGTCTCCCGTAGCCGTGGCTGTGCGTTTGGCACTGTCGAGTACACACAGTAATGTGGGCGCAGACTGTTTATGCATGATGACCTGAAGATCAAATGCACAGCCCCCGAGTTTCTCCAGGACAACTGATATGGGTAAGACTAATAAGAAAGGTCAGTCACTTGATGTAGTATGTCAAAGCTTTCCAGTGAAGCTTACCGGGCAATGCCACTCACTGGAGTCCAGCCAAGTCTGTTCATGCTTGGCTGGCGCTTGGTGGCATGAAAGATCACTCGTGCTCGCCTGGTAGACGATAAGAGAGAAGGACAGCAAGCCGGGTGAAACGATGGGCAATTTATATAGAGTATGGTTAGCGAAAGCTTAAGAAAGATCAATTGCGAAAAACAAAGTAGTTTCCATGTAGTCGTACCAACTTGAAACCATAATTGTCCTGCCTTATTCTCTTCGATCATATCCCAATACCTGCAGCGGCGGAAAACTATGGTAGTTCCTATTTCCGAAGAGCTACTTGAGGCTTGTATTCGGCTATTGGAAGTTTGGAGAAGCTGCAAACGACCTGGGTATCCGAGCTCAGGAAAGTCAATCCGCTCGGTTTCGAGAAGTGCTAAATGGCCTGGAAGAAAACAAGTCAGCGAGCCCATAGATCTTATCGATACAGTACGCTCAAATAAACTCACAAGAGATCAACCGCTCGGTGGTAATGGTAGACACAGTACCGCTGATGCCTGGTTGAGAGGTGCCGTTTCAACAGCGAGATCAAAGCGGATCGCTCAGAAACCATGGTCCAGGGTAGCGGGATGATGAGCGGGTATGCGTGACGCTGAGCGAGTTGAAGATCGAGTCAGATTAAGGACTGGGCGGGATGTTGAGCCAGAATAGTGGGCGTGTCGAGGAGAGTTGGAGTGGGTGAACATCATGCGCAATGCGCAGGGTGAGCATGTTTTATATTGAATTGCCTGGAATAAATCACATATTGAACCAAGATGTTTTACTCATTCCATATTGCATTTCCTGACGAATTCATATGAATTCTTTCTCGGTCTAGAATAAACCATCGCCTTCGCGCAACTTCGCGCATCTTCTCAAGCGACAAGATCACGATCCACCACCTGAACTCTCAGCCCAGGAGTCGGCTCTCATCACGTGATTCTCTAATTCGGTCACATCAGCCCACTCCTGCGCCGACTTGGAGACTACTTCAGTACGGTACCACTGTCTGAAGCCATGGACAGGCCCATAAGCCGTGGCGGGAAATAATGAAGCAAAAGCGTGAAGACGACTGGAGCGATGTGTATAAAGCTCATGATCGGGAACTTAGTGTGAGATCGGCACTAAGGTGACAACTTGAAGCTCCATAAACCTTCGATCCCGCTGAGTTTTCTCAACCCACCGCGCTCGTCTTTTTCCCATCGTCATCCCCCCTGCAGTACTCTCGTTGACACCACTGCTACGCCTTCCACTTCATTGTCCGGCTGAAAGGAAACCCTTAATCCATCTCCACCAGCCCCTGATACCGCCCAAAGCGCCATTGTCTTCACCATTTCCGCCACCTCTCGCTGCTTTTCCACTTTTACATCGACCTCGCCGTTTTCCCTTCAATTGGCCGTCCTACACCACCACCGCCAATTGCATCAGACCCCGTGGTCTCGAAGACGCATGCAATTGTTCCCGCTGGAACGGATTCTCACGAACATCTCAAGGATAATTTCTCGTGGAAGAAATAGCAGTCGTTCATCACCAGGCTTTCCAGGTTTAAGGACAAAGCAGCCGTCTCCGAGTCGTGTGGATGGATCTAAAAACATCCACCTAGGCAATCGACGATTACCGAACCGGCATGATGAGATCGTCATGTTTTGGAGCCACCCCACACTCGAGATTGCGTCACCGAAATGAAAACAAAACCACCAAAAATAATGGAGGGAAACATCTGCGCCAATCAAAGTCTCAAACGTGATGATATTGACCGAATTGTTGATGAAAAAACATCATGTTTCTAACGGGTCAACAATGTGGTCTTTGGGACAACATGCGATTTAGGAGGTTGGGAGTTGTGTGATGGGCTGCGTTGATGCTGAGAAGATTCCCGTGCCCTGGTCTGATCAGGTGAGATCCAGGGCGGTCAATGAAGATTAGTGGAATGTACTAACTGCTGTTAGAATCATGTTTCCGGTTCATTGGTGGGATACAGACCGAAGATCCGCTCAACACGTCACGGTGCCATAACCTAGTATTCACATCATCCAATCGCCAGAACTTGATCAAACACGGCTGTTCTCGACGAAATGGGGTATAAACTCGGAGTCGGCCGGTATCTCAGCGATTATCGAATGTTGATGAAGGATCTCGGCGGGGATGCTCCACGAACGCCGACGTGGGGAGTTTTGAAGTCTGGATTCGTGTCGAGATTGCTCCGCAGCCAACTCTCGACTGATGCTGTCCGGCCGAATCCGTTGGGTGTGGACGTGGTGCCTGCCAGCCTTCTATCAGTTCACAACGACGATCTTTCCGGGGATCCTGCCGCTGGCATGACAGAACCACAAGCCCCATTTAGCGGTTTTTAGAAGATCATACGACCTCTGCAGGTACTGGTACAGCTTCCTGCCAGCGGATCTGTTTGTTACCGGTACTGATTTGATAATACCATCATGAACAACACTGCAAGGTGAGCTTTGAGCCAATTTCCCTGTGTCCACCCACTGACTTTGATAGATGTGCTGTAGCCTGCGGCTAATCTTACATATTCGATAAGTACCTGTTGTATCGCGATTGCGCGTTCCCAACCTTTCAAGCTGCTTCAGAAATGTTTGGAACCAGGCAGAAAAGCGCATTGGTTGACTCCTGGGATTGCTGTCGCCTCAGGCTCTTATCCAGAATTGAGCAATGAGAGATGGCCAACGAGGATGCAAGTACGGAAGCTCGGATATGGTACCGCACGAATGCACCTTAGGTGCAGTCCCCACTGTGGATCCTTCTTTCTGCCAGTTGTTCTTGGGCAAGAATTGGCGAGGATACCACGTTCAGGAGGCTTTGCAAGAGAGTGTTGCATCGCTGGAGCTGAACGGAGCAATGTGAACCTCTGGACGATTCTGCCTATTCGTCCCAATTTGTGAGTGGAGGTTTTCCGTTTGAACTTGAGGTACTAAACCGAAGTCACACCGTACGCCGAAGTCACACCGTACGCCGACAGCTTCATGATGAAGTGGCGTATGTCCATTTGATAATCGTCGTCGTTTCGGAAGTGTTGCATCATTGAAGTGAGTTTCCGAGTTCCATCTCCACGCTGGAGACGACGTTCAAGTCCCGGGCCGAGCTGAAACTAACAGGATGTAGATCATCAGGCCATCCACGCTGATATAGACGTCCTTTCCAACCGTACTGAGCATGCCCTCTGTCGTGTCGAACTTGATTGACTTTTACAGTCGCTCGAAGATCTGGTTTTGCCATTAGCTGAAAATCCTCCGATTATTACAGCCGATGACAAATGACAAGCGGATAAGTTATAGCGTCCCGGATCTTTTTATAATGCCGTGGCTATACTCTTCAATGTCTGTTGAAGTGGTTTTATCCTCGCGAACATTTGTGCGCGTCTTTGAGAGACCCGACTGCCGATTGGAGAGGTGATAATGTTAGCTGGGGTGGCAAACTCCTACCCGCATCAACGGCCGGACATGTGTGTCTCGAACAGACGATGCGAGACATCTCGCGCCGGCAAAAGAGGCAGCTTAACGCCGATGTCCCATATGCGACCCAAAGACTGACGTATCGTTGGGTTGATTGCGTGTATATGCCTTCTACATACGAGGATTGCAATGGCAGATACTGCCGATCGTTGTGAGACACTGGTAAACCATCTATGGTATCGCATTCTATTGGACCATGGTGCTGATTCTTTGCCAGTCAATCAAATTGAGTCTCATTGCAGCTCGGAGATTTATCTCAACGGTTTCATCACACTGATAATGGTGCATGATGTCTCTGTTTATCGCCATTTATAACAAGACAACAAGACATTTCGCCGGCACATTCTGAAGTATAACGGTGCTGGGTCTGCTTTAGATCCACAGACCTACTTGGTTGTTGGAGTCTCCCGATATCAGCGCAACTAATATGAGAGAAAAAGTATCCGACATGCCAGTTCATCCCCTCGGAGACCGGTGTTTCCGAGGACTTCTTCCAAACCTTACTTGCTGGTATGTTACGGGGGTCGGTGCAGGGGATCCGCATGATGCTTCTCCTCAATATCAGAGCTTTTCACTTAAGGCTACAGCGATTGATTCTCACAGTTCGAAGAGTACCATTTTTTACACAGGAATGGCCTGGCCAATCAGTACCCCGCCGCTAGCTAGACCAATGGTATAGCTTCCGGCCATACGGCATTCTCCTTGGCTAGCGGCAGGTGGGATTGGTCTTACGCCCTCGTGGTGTCAAGGGTTCAACCACCACAACGTGCAGCGTTAAGCTCGTTTGCCACACAAGCCGCCTCGATGGCCTTGAACAAGACGTCTCCAAGCCCTTCAACATTGCGGCTGATGAATTCCTCCCTTGTTTCTCCGATCAAGACTTAGGTCGGTCGTCCTGCAGGGGTTGAAGATTTTCGTCGCTATTGACACTCGTGAAGGTGTGCTGCGTTGGCTTTCTTTGGTATCGAACGACATGCTTTACCATAGTGCTTACCCGATGATTAGTTTTCAGCTGAAATGCACCCCGCCGTTGATATTTCTCCGCACAAGCTTGCATCATACGCCATCGGGACTGGTAGCGGTTTGCGGATACTTCGCTTCTGTTACACTTCCCCAAGCCTGTTCTACTTCACAATACTACTACTACTAGAGATACGTCTTTTGCCACCCGGGCTGCCGGAGAGCTTGTTCAACAATTCGATAGCCCTGTCGTGGTGAATTAGCTCCGTCCCATCACTAAATTGTGCGGTCATGGACTCTGCAGTTGTGTGGATTTCTTTGACGGGGACTCGCACTGCGCGAGCGGCAGACTAGGCTCGGACGTGTGAGCGGAAAACAGCCCGCATTCGAGTTGTCCAGCCCTCCTTATAAAGATCAGCCAATGGCCGCCGGGACGACGTAGCATAGCATAAAGTCTACTCGTGGGTATCCGCATTGACAACCTTCACGTCCTTGGACCCTTCTCACTTCGTCCGGCACTAACATCCCGCGAACCTGCCGGCCACAACTTTCTCGGTACCTGACGAGACGATTCGAATACCAAAAGGGAGCTCTCTTCAAAGCTACCGGGTACCGGACCCACCGATCTGGAGAGCAAGTCCACGCACGTCACCATCGAACCTATAATATCCTCTCTCATCGCAACAAACTCTCCATCCAATTCCTCCATCTCGACGACGGACCACCCGCATCTTTCGGAGCACGCAATTTTGGCGCGGTAAACAGCACTTGCCCAAGCTCTCGGAATCACCATCGGCCCGCCGTGCAGGAACACCATCGCCGTGTCCAACCACCTCTCCAGCCTATTCCTCAAGCATCTACGGTTGAAACTCGTTCAGTCGGATCTTCCATTGCGGCCTCCCCATTCTGAGGCCTCACAGCTTCCATCCCCGTCGTGGAGCACCTGCCTTTTCACCCTACACGCACCTATCACTGCTTACTACAGAACGTGGTGACACCCTAGGAGTTCTCCGAGACCTGACGGCGCTGCACCTATACCAGCTTCATTGCTTAGATCGATCGATCCCCAAGAGCTGTCTCAATTCGGCTGCACTTTCAGATATAAACTTTCACAAGGTCCAGATTCGATAATACTACGCGCAAACGCGTATCAGAGGTTCTCCACCATTCCACCAATCACACCTCCCAGAACCCCTTTACCCTCCGACTCTCCTATACCGCCACCACTACCGCCTCCAATCCCCTTACACCTGATGAGCTACAACTACAGTGGCGCGGGCTCGTCTTCCAACGCCGTCGGTTCCGGACATCATCACCAAGTCAATGGCACCCTCACCGCCGGGTCTACATCTGAAGGATCATTGTCAGGCGCAATGTTAGATGGAAATCACCGGGGAAATCGTCAACTCCACGGCCACAACCCACATCCAAACCACGACCACTTCGCGTCAGCACAAGCGCCATCCCATTTCGATGTGATGGAATGGTACCCCGCCTATCAACAATGTATCCAGTTCTTCGTCGGCCACGCCCAGAATCTGTACCCTGTCCAGGCTCTCGCTGCCTTCATCAACATCCGACTTCCCAACCAACGGCCCCCACCCCCAACAGCTTTGAATTCAAGGATATCAAACGCCAGCATGAGCTCTGACATCGGGTCCTACGACTGGGTTTCCTTGCACCCATATCTGCGACGCCTCGTAGCCACCGGCTTCGACAAACCCGACATCATGGCTGGGTGGTTTGGTGAAAAATGGCAAGAGGGGGTGGGCCGACTATTAGAGCAGGAACGAATAAACTATCTTTTCACGGCCAAGAGCGGTGGATGGGAAAAAACGAAAAGAAACTACGATTCGGTATCGGACGAGGCGATTCCATACCTTCAACAGCTCTCGAGAGTCACGGATAGAGAACTGGATATCGCCGACCATAAGTGGAGTAAGTGGCTGGCTATGGAGGATTGGATGCTCGCGAGCAGATCAGTGGAGGATGATGAACATGATACGATGCGGCATCATTAGTGTGGTGTGCGTGTGAACGGGCAGCTGGGTGGGTGGCGACAATACGCGTAAATAAGGGGTTCAGGAGTTTGAGGAGAATAGGAGATAAGGGGGAGGGAGTGGTGATCCCTGAATATGTCGGACTAGGACATCTACTGGAGATTTGGGGTTCCCCGCGGCGTGGAGGGAATATGCATTACTGGATACCAGGTTTTTCCATTTCGGTTTCGGTTTCGGTTTCCGGCTTCGGAGGCGATGAAAGTGGGATTGGGGGATTGGCAATGGGGTTTCAAAGTCGTTGGATTGGGTCGGGTTGGTTGGCATGGCGCATTGTGCTTTTTTTTTTCCATTTCCTTCGGTTCTTTTCATATGGTTTCTTTTTCTTTTGGTATCTTGGTTCCTTTTCCCCTGGCTTCTTTTCTTTTTTGAGTTACTGTATAATGGGTGAAACGTTACTATAGGATTCTGCGTTCGTTTTCAAGTATGGGGGGTTTTGGGGTTCCAAAGTTGGGTGGTTCCAACCCCAGCAAAGCTGGGTCCGGTGCGCATGTTTCAGATGGTGGATTGGGGAGCGTCACGGTGCGCATTGCTGTGCTGTATCATATTTCTGCCAGTCTGCCTAGTATATGCTATGATATCGGTACCTGCAGACCGGTCTGGACTCTTGATTTTGTGGGTTCTGGATGCGCCCGCGACTCGACTCCACAGGTCCCCGCAACACCATTACACTGGTGCTTTCTCATTTATCTTCTCCCCTTTTTCCATTCAAGGTTATTTTGTGCCTTTCGGTTTTTGGCAGTCCTTATTTCTGGTTTCGAGTCGTCCCCTGCAGAATCGACCACGGTGGGGATGCAACTGTAATCTCGTTTTTCACGTTGGAGGTTTCGGCGTTCGGGTTTGCATGTTTTCGACTTTTTTTTTTTCACAACCCACCGTGACTACGGTCTATATAGAGTACATCCGACGAGGCGAGACGAGGCGGAGGGGGTTGTGCCTGGGTTTGATTGGGTATTTTTGCTCCGTTCCTCGCTGGTTAACTTCGGGGTTGGTGGGGGAGATGTGAAGCGGGTGCTGGGGGCTGGGTACTGATGGATGGATGGATGGATGGACGGATGGATTGAGGCAAGAGGTGAGAGGCGAGATCGAGAGGATCGAGGTGAGAAGGACGTTTATGGGGATTCGGTGGGGGTGTGGTCTACGGAGGATTCGGTTTACAAGACAACTCATGGTTCAGACGGATTCGACGACTCCGAGTCAAACGACGGACGAATATTCGCACCTACGAATTTCATGAAGAAGTCTCCCGGTACCGGTGTCTATATCTGCCCATGATTCTGATCACCCCCTCACACACACATATGAACCCTCCCTGCCGACTTTGATAGCTGATGATTGAAGGGAACGCCCACAGATGCTCTACTTCAAGGGCAGGAAGGAATCTCCCGTTACCGATATAAGGGGAGGACCTCACAACCCATGCTTCTGATCGCCTCACACACACGAATCCTCGCCTCTTCCCGCGTGGGTGGATGAGCGGGAGCAGGAAGGATGTCTCATGCCTCATGCACTCCACTCGTGCTGGAGACATCGACAGCAATGTCACATGTTCACAGATCATCAACGTTCTGAGTCGGATCAGCTTCTGTCACGTCTGTCACGTCTGCCTGCACCGGAAGAGGCCGCCCCCGAGTTACATAACTACATAACTACAGTGCAGCACATACCGGTATCTACTCGTATCGTACGGTGATATGCGGTCTTGGAGAATCCCCAAGACGGGGAGTGACGCGGATACTTGGACGATGGCGTATTGTAGGGGATCTTCCTTAGGGCGGACATGGCCAGGTTTTAGGATGGGAGGTGAAAATGATTTGACAGTGATTGGACAGTGATTGGGGGAGTAAGCGGGATGATTGGGGGTATCGATAAGCTGGAGGGCTGACAGTGCTATCTACGGGGAAGACTGCTGATGATGATGAGAGTGAGCGCCGTAGGTTCTCAGAAAGCAGGTATCACAACAATTGCTGTAGTGTGTATCGCTACGGTACGGTATGGTACGGTACGGTACTCTACAATGTGGTATGATCTGACATGACTGAAATACCGGAAACCTGTCTTTATCCATTACTCGGCTCGGACCTTCTTTTTTCTTTCCTCCAGCTTCTTCTTCTTCTTGAATTTCGGCGCAATTCAGCTCCACCTTCTCGTCCGTATACAGCGTCTCTCACCGCCTCTACAATCGCGATTCACTGATATTCCCAAGGCTTCCATGATGAAGCTGATGATGGTCCGAGCTGATCCGCGGGTGTATGACCTCACGCAGCGGGCGATACGTCACCACCCGCGATGCAGAGCAACCCCAAGCAACCACCCACCCACACACACACACAGACATACGTACACGGGGGGGGCGGCCGCAGGGTGGTCAATCGCCTTGTCGATGTTGAGTGTGCGCCGTCGTTTCCACCTGCCTGGAATTCGGAGTCGAATACATAACCCCCCCCCCCTGCGGTCCGTCCACCGCCGTTGAGGAGGGAGAGGAAGGGGAATCTACACAACACCTACGAACACACGAACGCAGCTTGTAACAGCAACAGCAACAAAACACGATACGATACGATCCGATTCGACTGACGAATGCTCACAGAGAGTGGGTGAAGAGTTGTGATTACGAAAGAACCAACGACCGAACTGCTCGAGAATTGAGGATTGGTGACGACGGCTACGAAGACGAAAGACACAACACGACACGAGAAGACGAAGAAAAGGGTTGAGGGACGACGATACCATCTCGACGACGACTACGACTACGATCACAACGGAGAAAAAAGAAGATACCGTAGACGATAAAAGATAATACGGCAACGACACCATGCCACCCCCACCCCCACCCCCACCCCCACCTCCTCCACCCTCCGTTCTAGAGGAGCCTGTCCACTTCGGCTCCTTCGCCTCCTCCGAGCGTCGCCGCTCCATCAGCGACGTCTCCCCCAGCGATGCCTGGGCCGGTATTGCCCTCGCTGTATGTTACTCCCCTCCCCGACTTCCCTCACCCCACTAAACTCTCTCCCTCATAGAATCTCTTCGTCGGCGCTGCCGCCCGCGAGGTCGACGACTGCATCGAAATCGGCCTCTCGATCCACGACGGCACATACAGCGTGGATTTCTCCGTCGCGCGCGTGAAGCCCCTCGAAAACGAGACCATCGCCGATGCGCTCAAACGCGCCGCCAAAGACAACATTGACAAGTTCTGCGAGGAGCACCATGGCAAGTTTATTGGCTGCGGTGTCACCAAGCAGGTTGTGCGGCTGTGTCCCGATATCGCCGAGTATCTCTGGGCAGAATGTGATATGATCGCGATGGCGTTCGATGTTAAAGCGCAGATGCCGAATTACTCGTATTGCGAGGAGGATCCGACGGCCCCGGGCTGTGTGCTGATTGATGTCGGGGTGGATGAGCAGGCAGATTCGGCCGTCAGGAAGGTGATTATGCATTTTGGCCCTCAGGTCATGCCCATGTTGTCGGTGGGATTTAGGAACGTGGTGGATGTTACGACTGGAGGGAAGATTCAGCTTGTTCAGAGTCTCAAGACTTATGAGAAGACCGTGAGCCCGCAGACTTGGAAGTGTGTCATGCACTTTGCGGAGAGGTTGAGGAAGCAGCATGTCAAGATTGCGTTTTTCTCTGCTACTCCTCAGGGCGGAGGCGTGAGCTTGATGCGGCATGCGTTGATTCGATTCTTGAAGTTGTTGGGCGTCGAGGCCAATTGGTGAGTTCTCGTCATTAACATCATATCATGATCTTCCCTTGCGAGAATTAGGAATATTGACTTGCCTCCCCGACCGCCAGGTACATCCCGAAACCCAACCCCAGCGTCTTCCGCATCACCAAAACCAACCACAACATCCTCCAAGGCGTCGCCGACAAAAACGAGCGTTTCGATGAAGACAAACAACGCCGCTTCACGGACTGGATCACCACCAACGCCAGCCGCTACTGGCTCTCTCCCGGGGGCCCTCTCGCCCAAGGCGGCGCGGACGTCGTCATCATCGACGATCCGCAAATGCCAGGCCTCATCCCCCTCATCCGCGAAGCCCGCCCAGAAGTCAAAATCATCTACCGCTCGCATATCGAGATCCGCTCTGACCTTGCCGCGGTCCCTGGGTCCCCACAAGCAGAGGTCTGGGATTTCCTCTGGGAGCGCATCAAGCTCGCCGACGTCTTCATCTCGCACCCGGTGAACTCCTTCGTCCCGCACAACGTTCCCGCGGAGATGGTGGCCCTTATGCCAGCGGCCACAGACTGGCTTGATGGGCTCAACAAACCGATGCGCGAATGGGATCTCAGATACTACCACCACATGCTCCGCAACGAGTGCCACAACATCGGGATGAACAACCTCGCCTACCCAGCGCGCGACTACATCACGCAAATCGCCCGCTTCGACCCCAGCAAAGGAATCCCCACCGTCCTCGAAGCCTACCGTCTCCTCCGCGAAACCATGGCGGAAGACCTCCCCGGCCACCGCACTCCCCAGCTCCTCATCTGCGGCCACGGCGCCATCGATGATCCCGATGCCAGCATCATCTACGACGAGGTAATGCAGATCATCGACGGCCCGGCGTTCGACGATATCCGCTCCGACATCGTCGTGATGCGGTTGGGGCCCAGTGACCAGCTTCTCGACGCGCTGATCTCGACTGCGAAGATCGTATGGCAGCTCTCCTCGCGTGAAGGGTTCGAGGTCAAGGTCTCGGAGGCGCTGCATAAAGGGAAACCAGTGATAGCGACGCGCGCAGGCGGGATTCCGCTGCAGATTAGGGATGGCCAGACGGGGTATTTGGTGGATGTTGGGGATGCGGTTGATGTGGCGGAGAAAACGTTGCGGTTGTTGGTCGATGATAAGAAGTGGAGGGAAATGAGTCAGGCTGCTATGAAGAGTGTGAGTGACGAGGTGTCGACGGTCGGGAATGCGGTGTGTTGGATGTATCTGGCTGAACAGCTGAGTAAGGGAGAAGAGGTGAAGGGGAATGCGGCTTGGGTCGCGGATTTAGCGAGGGAGGAGGTGGGAGTGCCTTGGGAGCCGGAGGAGAATAGGTTGCCGAGGGGAGGAGTGAAGGTTATTGGGGGTACGAAGTAGGTGGAGAGGGTTGAGAAAACGGAGCCTGTGGTGGGTTGGAAGGAAGGATTGGATGGTGAGCGGGATGGGTTAAAAGATCCCTACTTGCAGGTTAGATCTTAGAAAGACGTTGTGTTGTAAAGGGTAGAGAGTGGCAGTAGATTGGAGTAGACGTTTTCTGTTTTTCCTTGATGCTGATGTTGCTTTGTGTATTCTTCTTAGTTATGACGTATCTATTGTTATCTCCGATCTCTTCGAGTCGGCTATTGATGAATGACTCCATCCGTATCACGTTGAACACGTTTCGGCACTCTCAGTAATGTCGAATACTTTCATCATTACTAACCCGCCAGAAACAGACTTGGAAGCACTATCTACATGGTCAAGAAAAGCCAACAAAACGCCGCTGCTTTACTCGGTATTGTAACGATATAAATCCACCGCGGTGAAGCACACACACCGGCACCCTCGAGTTCAAGCTTCAAGAATCATAATCCTCCCACTCCCCTTCACTTCCATACGAGCCCTTCCACTGCTGTCCACTGCTCTCCACACCAACTTCAACCCGCCATTTATTCCACTTTCGGCTTTCTCTGGCTAGATCTTTTTCCCCGCGGCGGAAAAAAAAAAAAAAAAAAAAAAAAAAAAACCGTCTTTTAGAAGAAGAAGAAGAAGAAGAAGAAGAAAACGCGGAATCGCGCTCTTACGAGACTCTCGACCAGACTCGCAGTAAACAAGATTTCAGTCATGGTCGGTCTCTACTCCTGTGCCAGTAGCTGTAAATCAAATGTATGTGTATTATACAGTATTTCATTTCTACTACAGTGCCCCAGGCAGTAAGTAGACCAAGTAGAGTAACTATCCATCCTATGATATCATAAATTCCACAATTCAGTTTCCGGCACAGTCTCCAGTCTCCCCATCAGCCACATCACCCCCCACTGCATATCCCTCAAGCTCCACACACCCCAATCAATCCGAAAACCCATGAGTAGCGATGATCCTTTACCCTATCCAATCCTATCCTATGCTATAGTATATTCTACAAGTATCATTTCCATAAATGCCATGACATGGAGAGCTTAAAGACATGCAGCTTTAGCACAACAAACAATTACAACTACTCAACCCAGTGGTGCAGACACTCAAACAACTCAAACAACTCAAACCAGACGATGCAAAGCTCAAAGCAACAACACCAACGTAAGACCAACACCAACGCCGTATCTAATCCGTATCCCCAACCGCCATCTACTTCCCCCCTCCCAACACCCAATTACCCCCCTCACAAAGCTCAACTTTTCCCTCACACATCTACACCCCACCCCCAACCACCATCTCCCCCCTCCCGACAACCCTCCCCTCCGCCTCCCCCCTCTCCCTCTCCACCTCCCTCCACCCCCTCACCACCCCCCCCTCCACCTCCGTCCTCTTCACCCCCCTCCGTTCCTCCCTCAACCCCATACTCACCAAGAACCCCACCGTCTCGGTCCACTCCCTCTCCCTCCTCTCTTTCCCCCAGCCCAGCTCCTTCCCCATAACATCAATCACCATCGGCAGCGCCTCCAACGCTGCATGGACGTTGAGGAACGCCAACCGAGTGCGGCGCGCAATCACGTCGACCGCAGTGAGGGCGTACTCGCTGCGAACAGTGTAGAGGATTTCAGCCGGGATGAAAGGGAGGGAAGGGGTGATTCTCGGGGAGACACCGGAAGCCGCTGGTGCAGTTGCTGCTGAGGACACCGATGATAACACGGGGTCGTTGACAAGCTTTGCGACCTCCCAAGCGCGGTCGCCGTAGTTCTGTGCCAGGTGTTTCGCGACGTCGACTTCGAGGCCGAAGTACTGGATCAGGTTGATGAAGAGGGTTTTCGAGAAGCCGTGCGCGCCGATGAGTTTTACGTGTTCTGTGACGCACTGGTTCTTGGGCTTGAGGTTGAAGGTGCTGATGGCAGTGTCGACAGTCTCCTCGGCCATTTGCCGGTATGTGGTCCATTTTCCGCCGGCGATGGTGATGAGACCAGAGTCCGAGACGTTGATGAGGTGGTTGCGGACGAGGGACTCCGTGTTTTTCGCGTCGGGGTCTTTGACGAGAGGCCGGATGCCGGACCAGGCGGCGAGGACGTCTTCCCGGCGGACGGTGATGTTCGGGGAGAGGTAGCGGCGCACTTCGGTGAGGATCCAGGAGATTTCTTCTTCGCGCGGGATGGGGTGGGGAGTGATGTTGGTGGGGGCGTCGGTGGTGCCCGCGATGGTGTTTCCTTGCCACGGGAGGAAGAAGATAACGCGACCGTCAGAGGTGCTGGGGTCAATGAGACCCATGCGAGAGGGGGAGTAGTATCCGGGTAGGACAATGTGGACGCCGCTGGAGGGGGCGACGATTTCTTGGGTAGTGGTGCCTTGGTCGAGTTTGCGGATTGCGTCGGTGAAGGGACCAGTTGCGTTGATGACGCCCTGGATGGGTTAGGTTATGTTCAAAGTTATCGGAATGGATCTTACCTTGGCTGCAATGGAAATCGATTCTTTGGGAGTGCTCTCTCCCTTCCCAGGCTTCCCGCGCTTCGACTCGTGAAGAAGATCTTTGACCTTGACTCCACAAATCTTGCCGGACTCAGGATCCTTGATGAGCTCTGTAACCTCCGCATGGTTGACCACAGTAGCCCCATACTGCGCCGCCGTCAAAGCCAGCGTCACATTCATCCTCGAATCATTATGGCTTCCATCTACTCCAGTCAGCTTCATCATTACCTCTTAGAACTCACCACTCACCATAATACACCAACGCGCCCGCCAGGCCCTCCCCCTTCAACATTGGAAACGCCTCTAGTGCCTTGCCCCTAGTCAAGAAATAACTACTCTCCAAATTCTCTTTCCCGGCCAAGAAATCATAGCACTTTGTCCCGGCCCAATAATACGGCGCCTTCCACCACTCATACACAGGCAGCATAATCGGCAAACTCATACTCAGATGCGGGGCTGTCGTCAAAAACACCGCTCTCTCTTTCAGCGCCTCCCGGACCAGCAAATATTGCGAGTAATCAAACTCCTTAACCGCCTTCTCCAGATACCTCACACCGCCGTGGACCAGCTTTGTCGACTTCGACGACGTGCCTGACGAAAAATCATCACGTTCTATCAACGCCACCTTCAACCCTCTTGTCGCCGCGTCAACCGCAACACCACAGCCCGTTGCGCCACCGCCAATGATGATAAGATCGTACGGCGAGTCAGAGGTCGCGGATTGCAGCGCTTCGAGATGTTGTGCGCGTGTGGGCAGCGGTGGGAACCGCGGTGGTGAGGTGACCGGATGTGATGGCGGCGCTGCGGTCCCGGTGACGTCGTTGGCGATTGTGAGGGTCGACGTGTGGGATGCTGGGCGCCGCTCGAGAGTACGGTATGTGAGGTATCCGGCAAGACCTATTGATGAGCCAATGAGGAATGGACGAGCAAGGGAACGGGCGGTGGTGCGGGCCGCCATTGTTGTGGAATTTGGTTGTGGTGTTGTTGGTCAGGAAGCAACGAAAAAAGGAGACGACGAGAGATTCTGGGTGAGGCGAGCAAAGACGCGTTTGGTGGCAATAAAAAAGAAACAGAATTGGAGTATCAATGAGGACGGAGGTTCCCAACGCGTGTTGAAGTAGGCGGTTGATGGGCGGAGTGGAGAACGATGACGACGATGACGGGCGCCCGGTTTGGCTGGACGGGATTCGGCTGACGATCTGAGCTGACGATGGAGACGATGAGAACAGGAAATAGAGCAAGAAGCGGTGGGGGTGGGGGTGGGTGGGAAGGGAAGACTCCACTCCGGAGAGAAGGAGGATGAGTGGGGCGGGGGATGGGGGGAGGGGAGGTGACGATGGCAGAGGGGAAGGGGGAGGACGGAGGACGGAGGAGAGAAAAAGACGAAAAGAGCTCTCCGGCAGCTCCCCGCCTTCACATGCCATCACCGACCATTACCCGCCTGCGCACTGCGCAGGAACAATGTTTTTCCGCCCCGGTCATCCCACGTGGGATACATCATTGGCCGAACACTGGCCTGTTCTCGATATCTCAAACACTACATAACGATAAGTATGGTATTACAAGCTCTCCCATCCTCCACATTATCCCATGCAATCAAACTCCAACTCCAAATCCAACTCCCTCACGGCTTCTTCATCGTCTCCAACGCCTTGATACTCCTCGCCCTCTCCTCATACAGCAAACTGAGCTCCCTAACGCCCGCACTCCTCACCCTCCTAATCCCCTTCTCCACTGCTCCGTTTGCCCCCCCTCCTACACTCCCCTCACCATCTCCTCTCTCCGGTAAACTCCCCAACCCACCGCCACTCGCGGCGCTCCCCCTCCTCAACCCAACCGGTCTCAACGTCTCCACCCCCGGAAAGCTCCCTCTCCTCTCCTCCCTTTTCTTGACCTCCAAATTCGCAGAAGCAACACGGCGCAACTGGGGGCGCACAAACGTTCCGGGGTGGTTCGGGTCCGGCGCAATCGTGACTGGGAGGGCGGGGACGGATGTTTTTCTTTTCAGCTGCGGAGGATGTCGCGGTGGCTGGAGTGATGGGCGGCGAGACATTGTTCCCGGAGAGACCGACGCGGTAGTTGTAGGGCTCGGGGGAATCTGGTCTTGCTGCACCACCACCGGGGCAGGAGGTGGCGGGGGTGGAGGGGCGGGTTGAGATTGTGATATAACCACGACTGGCGACGGCGAGACAGGCAGCGACGGTCTCCGTGCTGCGTCCTCCGCCTTCTCAACTTCCTTCGCAGGATCCGTATCCTCCTTCTTTACCCGCACCACAGGGTCCACAGAAGCAGCTGCAGGCACCGGCCCCGGTTTCCGCTTCATTCCCTCCCCCCCCTCCACCTCCCTCCTCAGCGGCAACCGCGGCCTCAACTCCTCCACCTCCCTCACGGCCAACTCCACCAACCTCCTCACTCCCTCTCCCGCCTCCGCATCCCTCCTCACATCCTCGCCCCTAACCAACCCGCCAGCCACACACACCGCCAAATTTCCCGCACTCATTTTATTCACTTCCTCCTTCTCCGCCACCAACGCGAGCAACGGTATCAAATGCCGCAACAACAGCACCCTCGACTCCACAGGCAGCGTCTCCTTCAGCAACCGCCACGCCCGCCGCCGATCCTCCTCCTCCGAGCTTCCATCCGGCAGCTGCTCGTAAAACTCCGTCGGGATGATGGGGACTGGCAGTAGGCGGTAGTATAGTTTTATCACCGCGGCTGCGGAGTGCGGGCCCCAGTCTTCCCAGCGCACGGCCTGCCGGCGGTCGTATGCGTCGCGCAGGATGTCGAGGTATGTTTGCGAGGCGGGGATACGGAAGAGGCCTTCGGTGGACAGTGATGCGGGGGTGCGGAGGTAGGCGGTGGCGTCGGTGAGGACGTCCGGGAGGGGGTGAGGGTCGCCGAAACGGGGGGTAGGGAATGGGGGGCGGCCGAAGACTGGGGGTGGGGGGAATGTGGGAAGTATTATTGCCGGTTCGAGTTTGCGGTTATGTATGTACGCGGAGGGCGGGATTAGGAGATGTTGAATCGTCAGCTGCTTCGCGAGATCGGAGAGTGTAGCCACTAGAATAGAAAAACCAATATCAGTATCAAGATACCATACCTCTGCAAAAATCCGAATCAGGAGCTCGAAGATTCGCAACTCACCATGCACCACCTTCTTCCTAAACTTCCCCGACACCACCCCCGCCATCATCTCAAACAACACCCTCACCCACGCCTTCTCATGCACCACCCACAACCTCCTTATCTTCTTCCTCACCGCTCGTCCCAGCAAATGATACGCCTGGAGCGTCCACGCCCAACTCGGCCTCCCTGCGACACTTCCCCCACTCCCAACCGCCGCGCTCCCCCCACCCGCAAACATCACCACCGAATATCCCTCCGCACCCTCCAGCTCCGCGTCGGACGGCAAATTCGCCAGCACATACGGCAGGAGGAGGTTGTAATCGATATCGGTCGCATCGGGGAATGCGGCGGCATTGAGAATCAGCAACGGGCCCCGCGAGATGGGGCATTGTCCGGAACGGAAGAGGATTTTGGAGGCGAGGGTGTGTAGCGATGGGGACCAGGAGAGGGCGGTGGCCCGCGTGATGGGGCGGAGGGGGAGGAGGGGCGCGCGGTCGGTTTTATCCCTCTTCCCGTCGGTATCTCCAGTATTATCCCCAGCACCATCACCACCACTTTTGCTATCCCCAGCGCTGACACGTTTCTCGTTACCCCCCTCTTTGCTCCTGGTGATACTACCCGCGCTCCCTGGCCGCTGCTCCTCTACCGACCTCCTCCCCTCCCTCGAATTCCTACTCGGTGGCAGCGGAATAGAATGCACCCCCGCCTGGACCCCCACCGGCCCAGAACGGGTGAGGTTTGGGAGCTGTTGTTGCAGCTGTTGGCTGAGCGGGGCGATACGGTCTTGGAGGTTTGCGAGGCGGGGCTCGACGCGTGTGCGAAGGCGTTGGAAGGCGTCTTTGGCCGTGTCTTTGGTTGTCATTGTCGGTGTGTAGGCGGGGGAGGTGGAGTTTGTAGGGCGGGGGGGAGGAGGAGGGTGGGGTCGTCAGGGAGGGGCGAGAGGGAGGAGTGAGGAGATGGTGATGATGGTAAGGATACTGCTGGTGCTGAACCCACAACAGACGGTGACGGTGATGGAGGCGTGTGGATGGGGAGTGGAGGTGGTCGTGCGTGGTCGTTCGTAGGTGGTGGTTGGTGGTTGGTGGTTGTCGTTGTGCTGTGCTTGCTTCCCCAGCTCCTTCCCTGCCACTTGATGTGAGGGGTCGATGGATCCGTGTGGTTTGCTAACCAGCACCGTTCAGTTTGCTCTTCCCTTGCTCTCTTCCCTCACCTTGTTGTTCTCCTCTCCTTCTTTTCCTTTCGTTTCTTCTGAGCTTGGTGTTTTGCGTTTGCGTATGTTCTCAACAGCCCGGTGTCGTCGATATCGAGTGCAAGTGGTTGCCGTGATAGTCGTCGTAATCACCACTCAAATCCCTGCCTCTCTGCCTCTCTTGGTTGCAACCCGTGCCCTTTGCCCTGTGCTGTGGGTGAGCACAGCACTGAACGCAGTGCAGTAGAGCAAGATTATATTTAATCCGAGACCAGGAAATAGTTACTGGTGGTGGCAGGTTGGGGCACAGTTGTTTTGGTGGCTGGTGGCTGGTGGCTTTGAAACAGGTCTCAACACTATACGCTGGGGATCGGGGCAGGTCGAGACTAATCAAGATGATGAGTCTTGGATAGCAAGCAATCGTGGAAGTGAAGGAATAACGAGAAGACCGGTATGATAACTCGGAAGGAGCCCAGAAGGGAAGGGAAGAAAAGAGGGAAGAGTACCGGCAATGCTAGTGATGGTGGATATTCAATTCAATTCATGCCCATGACACGACGACACGACAACTCAACAACACGAGAGGGCTACGCTGCAACACGGTACCGGTACCGGTACCTACAGTACGCAACGGTATGAAGCCGAGTTCTCAAACGCTGCCCCTCCACATAACTACGGGGTCGTGTGAGACATCAAGCACAATAATGGGTGTTACTATACGATTATTCAATAGAGTAGAGCCCTCTCCCATATAGCCAGCCCTCAGGCCCTCTCATGGGGATAAGTCCAGGGGAATTAAATACCGTAGTATACTAGACGATGCAGACGGCTAACATGTAGCCACGAAAAAGAAACGTCACGGACCGGACCGCGAGTCGTTCATAGCAAATGATGGTAATTGTGGAGAACGTGAGACATGAGGATACAATACCGTATCTCCCACCCACCATGCGTGGTCACATGGGGGGAAGGTGGAGATTACATGTTCCAGCCGGCAAAGCCCGTTTACTGAAAGACGGCTTCCAAGGCCGAACTTCAAGCTGAAAGGTGGGGATAAGGCATCAATCTGGGCCATGACAGCTACCGGTACTGGTATCACTGCACATCACAATATTGACAACAACAAATACGAGCAAAGGTAAAGGACACGAATGAATTTTATACCCATAACTACTACAGAGAACACAGAATACGCGTCACCACGTCTCCTCCTCTCCCGTCGACTCCACAACCCCCCCACCACCAGATCCCAAAGCATCATCAATAAAACTCCAACAAAGTCGATATCAGCAGCGGTAGTATCGGTAGTATCCAATAAAGCACAGCAAAGCAAAACCAGCAACGCTAAGAAAAAAAAGCGATAATCACAACAAATAAAGCAAGATACACAACCAACCTAACTAACAACCACTCTCTACAACAGCAACGTCCACTTTACAAGAACACACCAAACGAGATGGCAACGGCCGCGAGCGAACCCGCAACAACGGCACCACGAGACACAGCGGTCACCGCCGCAGACCCCTCCTTATCATCACTATTCGTCGACTTCGTGGCAGCGCCATTGCCCCGCGAAGTCATCTCGCCCGAGGGCTCACCGTCACCGACGCCACCGCCAGTGTTAATACCGTGGCCGCCGGATGGGAGCGGGTCATTATCGAGCTTGTTGACAATCTTGACCTTGGGGTCAGAGACGACCTTTCCATCGACCTTGATCTGGTACTTGGTGGCGAGAACCTTGGGCTCGACGAGTTTACCGCGGGTGACACCGGAGACGCCCTTGTCGATGTACTTTTGGCCGAGGGTGGTGGGGAGGGTAAGGTTCGCGGTGATGTGGTCGAAGATTTTGTCGTCCTCGGCGGGGCACTGGCGGGGACGGGCGACGGTCTTTGCGGATGCGGGGATCTTGACTTCCTTGGGGGTTTTGGCGTAGGCTTTTACGAGAGCGGTGAAGTCAGGGAGGGTTTCGAGATTCTCGAGCTTGTTGTCAAGTTCGACGAGACCGTATTCGTTGGCGCCCTGGGTGAATTCGTAGACGAGACCGCCGGAGAAGACGCCGGTCATGTCTTCAGAGTAGATGGCATCAATTTCTTGCCACTGGCGTGGCATGACGAGGTTGCAGCCGAATTCAGTGAAGAAAACGGGGAGGGAGTAGTCGGAGTAGTCTTCGACGAGCTTGTCATAGCCCGAGCCCTTGAAGGTGTTGTCGCCGCACCATTGGTAGGAGTTGACGCCGAAGAAATCGATGAAGCCCTCGTCACCACACTCGAGGTAGTGGGCGAGAGAGGTACGGAACTTGAGGTCGTCGGCGTTGGAGTAACCGACGGGGATAACACGGGCGACGTGGTTGGTGATGTACGCCTTCATGTCACGGACGACGGCCTTGACGTAGTTGGGGGAAGCAGCAGCAGACTTCTCGTCAAAGATGACCTCATTACCAGCCAAGAAAGCCATGGTGTTGGGATAGCTGGAGAATTGATCAATAACCTTGAAAATGTGCTCCAAGTACATGGGAGTGTAGGTGGTCCACGGCTCCTCGTTGTTCAAGTGCTGGTGCTCGAGAGGAGAGTTGACATCGAGGACAAGATAGATGCCAGCGGCAGCGAGAAGCGACATGCACTCATCGTGGTTGACCTTGGGGTCCACAGAGTAGACACGGATGGTGTTGATGCCCAACTGCTGGAAGAGGTAGATATCACGGGCGCACTTGTTGATGTCGGAAAGAGGATCCTGGCCAGCCTTGACCTTGGCAGATCCACCAGGCTGGTAGTCCACACCTTTGATCTATACACACATCAGCCTATCCTGCTCGTAGTAAATCTCCCAGGCGCCTTACGAAGAATGGCTCTCCAGAGGTCTCGTAGAAAAAGTGTCGGTCCTTCATGATGATGGTGTCAACAGTAGCGCTGGCCATGCCGAGAGCGGCGGCCGCGGCAAGGGCGGTGAAGAAACGCATTATGGTCGATGTAGGCGAATTCTCTCTCTATAGAAAATGGGTATATAGCAAAGTCGTGTCGATGTGTGCTGAGCGAGCGTGGGGATTTGGAGCGGTGCCGACGGGCGGACGAGTCGAAGAGGACTCAAAAGTAAGCTGTTTCGCGACGAGTTAGCTATTGCGATCAGGCGACTTGCGACGTTGGCGACAACCGGGTAGCGGGGTAATGTTAACCTACCGAGAAGAAATTAAACAGATAGACAACAGCGAAAGAGCTGAAGGGATGGGAGCCGGAGGGGTCGTGAAGGTTATGAAGGATGAACGAAGAAGCGGAAAGGAGACGGACCGGTCTTGTTATTTGAAAAGGGGATGCTGCAGGGTGGGAATGGGCCGGGGGGTACCGACTTGGGCAAGTGGCTTTCTGGAAAGGCGCACGCCCAATAATGAGCGGCCAAGGAGCCGCCAAAATTTCGAGCTTTACCAAGGGGGAGGGGAGGGAGGGGCCATTCCATTCAATTCCCAACTCCGGGTATTGTTGCTGCCAGGAGGGGATGAGGGGGGGCTCTTTGGCTGGTTTGGGAGGAGCTCAACCTGAAGACTTTCATGGCCATCACAGTTCCAGCTTTCACCCCACTCATCGAATCATGGTGCCTCTCTCGCCACTCTTGCCCGCCCACTGCCGCCTCCTGTCGAGTGCCTGCGCCACGCCCCTGCCTTTCTGGCCATGGACTGCATCAGACGAGGGGCGACTCCATCTCAACGCCCAAGCTCCCCATCGCAACCCCTGAATCTGCTCCTAGCGCCAGACTTCAAACGGCCCAGTTCAGTGGCCGCTAAACCACGACCATGTTTGAGAGTTGTTCCATTCGGTGAGCGTGATAGGCTGGGTAGGTGGCTACCTTGCCAGCGTCCCATACACGCGCGCGCCGAAGAGTGGGGATGGGATGCTTTCCGTGGCGGGGAATAGAGTTGAAACTATCGTCGAACGGTTTCCGTCATGGTGGTGAGGACTTCTCGCATTGTCGTGTCTCTCTCTCGACCACCATAATCAGCGGGAAAACAGCATGAAGACCGCGCGATCATCATACACGCTCCAGACATGGAATCCGTAACCGATGTGTCGCGGCGTCGTGATGGAGTGAGATGAGGAGGCCTTGTAGTCGGCTTGTCGAGGGCTCGGCTGCGAGGAACCAGCGGGAAGGGCTCCGTCGCGGCTAGGCGAGTGATTTCTGGGGCATGCCGCGATGCGATGGGGGTTCTTGGAGGCTTGGACGACGAGATGAGATGGGTTTGGGTCGATGTGGTGGTGGAAGAGATGGCGAAAGGAGCGGAGAGGAGAGGAGTGGAGGAGAGCAGTGGAGTGGAGTGAAGAATTCTCAGGACGAGTGGACAACTGGCAACAACGACGACGACGATTCCTGTCGATCTGGAGCTCAGTCAGCGATACTGGATATCCACACTGTAAATCCTCTCACAGTGAGGATAATCCATCACTTGCTTTGTTTCTTCGATAACAACTTCATCCTCAGATCCGTTGCCCACACCCTATCTATCTCCCGTGCCAGTATCAGACTCACTCTTCCTCCCCCCCCTCCACACCACATCTACTAACTCCTAGCCAAACCCCCCGCCCTCTCCAGCATATTAGCACATTAACCCTCTTCATCCCCCCTCGCCGTGTCCGAGATTCACGGTTCCCCACGCCCTGACACCATCTGCATAGACGACACGATGAAACGCACATCGAAATGACTGGTCCTCGACGCCATTTGGCGATGATCTTCAGGGGCACAGCTTATGATCCCATTACGCCGTTGAGAAGTAGATGTCTACTGTTAAGCTCGAGAGGTGTTTTGGGATGATATAAAGCGCTACGGGGCTAGTGGTTGCGGTGCTGGATGGTGGAGTATAGGCTGGAGGAAAGGCATAACCTGCAATGCTACGACGCTCTGGGGAGGATGCTCCTATGGTGATGGGTTTCAGGAGGGGGTGTGAGGTTGTTGAACTCTCGCCAGGGAAGTTCATACCAATGCATTTCATAACCATCGTTGTATTAGTATGCAACCCCAAAGAGGATATCTGAGTCTCTCCAACACATCCAATGGTGTGGCATAATCACCGCTCCAGCACTCGACGCAACTACCATCATCTATTCTTTTTCCACAATACCTTTCACGAGAGCTATCACTCCATTGCTCTTTCCTCCTTGGCTCTCCTCAACCATTCCGACTTCTCCCTACCAATCGTACTAGTACTCTACTAACCCGTCAACGCCGCACATCGCCAATCATGCTCATCCCCCGATTCCCCAAATTGCGGCATACAACACGATAGTACGCATTGAGCATTCAAACCAAATCTTCGAGCCAGTGGTAGGAATCGGACAAGCGATAACTCCGGGTGCTTGGTTTATGCTCCTGACGGTGCCGGTGAGGGTCTATTTCCAGGCCCGCGACGATCTACAATAGAGACTACATAAAATGCATGAATTGATTTTAGATACCGGGTTTCTGGTCTATGACAATGAATGGATAGAAGGGCGCCATTGAGACTAACTACTGGCGCCGGTCATGGCATATGATTCGACATAAAATACGACTTTGGGATAAGAGCATGGACGGATTTGGTTTAGCGACCGGGTATATCACCAGTCTGAGGGGTTCTATGATCAGTGTATGGTTGAAAAAAGGATTCTAAGTAGGGAAAAACGTACTGCAATGTAATATACAATACTTGACTCACACCGAGGCTTGTCGGAAGCCGAGGCACAATGCACAGCTCTCTATACCCCAGCTTGCAGCTCGTTTACGTGTGGCTTCAACTACAACTACATATACAAACGACCATCACCAACATCGAGCTGTAGTTTTGTCAACATTCCAATTTACACCCACTCTCCCCCACCACCACAAGCATGGATTCTAGTAAACCTCACTATCGACTCATCGGCACCGAAATGAGTCTTTTCACCGCAAAGTACCTCCCCCATCCTCCATCCCAATCCACGACCTCTAGCTCTAACCCCCCACCAGAGCGCGCGCATACCTCAACTGGAAAGGCCTCCCCTTCACCGAAGGTCCCCTCTCCTCTCCCCCACCTCAATTCCCCTCGCTAACTCCCCACTCCCCCAGTCCTCGCCTCCCGCGAAGTCTACAAACACATCATCAAGCCGCTCACGCACACCGCCATAATCCCGATCCTCCTTCTCCCCACTTCCCCGCCAACAGCCCTCCAAGACACGCACCACATCATCCGACACCTCGAATCTCTTCACCCCTCCACCCCACACCCATGCCTCCCTCCCACCCCCCGCCGTTTCGCGGCCTCCAACCTCCTTGAGCTCCTCTCCGACCAATGGCTCCTCCTACAATCCATGTACTGGCGGTGGGCCCCCCGCTCCGCCCCTCACCGCGCCTTCATCCTCAGCGAGTTCGGACACACGAATCTCGGCGGGGCGAAGAGCTCGTTCGAGGAGCGGCTGGCGAGGGAAAGGGAGACGGAAATGAAGTTCTACACCATGTTACCCGGCTTGGGCATCGACGAGGTTGTGGGGGAGGGGCTGGAGAAGCAGTTTCGGGTGTTGCTGGGGATGCTGGAGCGGTTGACGAAGGAGTGGAGGTTTTTGTTGGGCGACCGTGTAACGGTCGCGGATTTTGGGGTGTTTGGGGATTTTTATGCGCATTTGCTGAGAGACCCGGTAGGTGTTATCCGGGGGGGAGGTGGTGGGGGGGGGATTGGGGTTAATGGTGATGGACTATAGGTCAGCGGGTTCATAATCCGCACGGAATTCCCGGTCGTCAATGAATGGATCGAACGCGTGCAGGGTCTCGGCCGCGGCGGAAGCTGGCGCACTGAGGTCTATGATTCTGCTACAGGCTCCTTCACCATTGACTACCCCGCCACCGCGACGCCCATGGAACTCGCCGACGAGCTCCCCGAGGCGCTACAGCCGTTTCTTAATATTCTGCTCGACGATTATCTCCCGATCCTGCTCGACTCGGCGAACAGGGTTGCTAAATATCTCGCCAGCGGGAAGGGGAAGAAGGCGGGGAAAGAGGGATGGGTGGTGGTGCCGAGAGGACTCGGGAGGCATGAGTTTTGGTTGAATCCTGGGGATGGGAAGAAGGTGAAGGGGGTGAGGAATGTGATGACGCATGGGGTCTGGATGATGATGCGGTGTGTGGAGGAGGTGCGGGATGAGAAGGTGTGGGCGGAAGTGATTGGGTGGGCGGGGTGCGATAAGAAGCTGTGGGAGGAGGCGGTCGGGGTAATGAGACCGTGGGAGTTTGTGAGAGAGGATGGGCTGTATTTGGCGAGGAAGAGGGTGGAGGCCGTGGAGGCCAGGTTGTGAGCGGAGATGGGAGTGTGGATGTGTGTTGAATGTTTAATCAAAGGGATGATACATGAAGTCGGTGCGAGTGATGTGTGAAAATGGCGATATCCGGAGAGCGAAAGGAAGAGCTGAGAACCGCTGGCAGAGAGCTCAAGAGCAGGGAGATCATTAAAGAGGTGAGGAAGAACAAAAACGCAGCGATGGTATAGCAGGAAAGGAGAAAGCAAGCAAACGAACCTCATCAGTCACATCATGATAAGTGACTCGGAATTAAATCTTTTCTCTGGAGTGTCCCAGTTGATTCCAAACATCTTCGCTATTTCTACACAATCCCTCTATATAGTTATGCCTCTCGGGAAATTTCCCAGTGTCGACATTAGATTCCCGCATAACCCTCCCCCCCACTTCTTCCCCAAGCTCGCTCTCCACCACAGCTTCCTTGGCGGACACTTACCATCCACCACCAACGTCCGACTCTATCGCACTTACACCCCTCATACCACACCTTTCACGACTATATCGCGTAGAGTACCCGCAACCTATCAACACGGTTTCCAATTCCCCCACATCCGGCCGGGGACCCTCACTGTTCATCACTCCTCCCACCATCTACCCTTCCTTACTTTCCGAAACACCATCGTCACCCATCACTACGATCAGGCTATCTTCACTGGCCGCATCGCAGTCCAAGCTTCCATCCACGAACAGGATAACCGACGAGAGCTGAGAGGAGCGGCGTCATCATTGCCATTGCCATTGCCATGGTTGGTGTGTTGTTGGCGTCATGGTCGTCATTGTTACAGTATCATCATCATGATCAGGCTTTGAGGGACGCACTGTGCACGGTCGATTGTCGACATGCCAGTGAGTCTGGCATGGGGTTCCAGTGCTGTGGGTTACTACAACGGCACAGCGACAGCGACAGGGAAAGCGATATCAGTAGGTAGAGTACTAGTATCGGTGGTAGATACGAGTGGGCTGTGGGTGGCGAAAGTAATACCGGTATTGGGTTGGGTGGTTTGTGATGTTGAGATCATAACTCTAACCCAGCAAACCATCTAGCCATCCAACAGGTTTTTGATGGCTGGTTCGGTCCGCTGCAACCTTACTGGCTTCCGGGCTTCGTTGGAATCATGGATTCGTGGCTCCACGGGTTTACGAGGAGTCTCCGCCTGGCCTCGACCCGCGTCCAGACCTCGAGTCCGGCGAGTGATGGACTCCGTAACCAACAACTTACGCAGCAACGGGTTCCCGCGGATGCTTTTACTTTGCGATCCGCTCTTCCAGTCCGCCATCTTCGATTCTCGTCATCATCGCAGCCGGCTCAGAAGGAGAAACCACTTGAGTTGTAGGAAACCAACAACTTGAGCTACAACTCCGTCCGATGAGGTTTCAAGTGGGGTCTGGCCAGTTTCGGTACTCTACACTGGGAGTCAGGGTGCGGCAGTTCCAACGGGTGCAACGGCTGAAGTGTGTGGCCACTGCGGGGGAGGCGGGGGAGGTCGATATCGTTGGTCTAGATGCCACCAGACTCAGCTCTGGACCTATGTACTGTGCTGCACGAAACGCGAAATATCGGGATACAGTATATTGGTGTATGGTGAAGTGGAGGAGGGGATGTGCGGATAGAGGATAGGATGTGGAACCGACCATAGTTAGGTAGAGTAGGGTAGAGTACTTATCCTATTGGTATCGTGATGTGAGAGTGGCGGCGATAGTGATGGCAACCAGGGTATGCGGACTCGAGGGAGATGGGCTGCAGCAAAGTGTAGGTGGATGGAGGCATCCAGAATCGATGTACCAATACTCTACGCTATGGAAGTGTTGGCTACCTAGACGAAGCGTAGAGTATGCATGGTATCGAACAGCAAAGGCCTGGAGGATACTTCACCTGATTACTGGTACCGGTACTCTAGCGCAGTCGCAACATGTACAACCGTTTCCTGCTTCGTCATCGATTATTATGGACTCCCACCACGGTCACACAAGTGATTGAATATCTGGGCGTTCAGCCACAATATAAACCAATACCACCTCGCGTAACATGACCTGTCAGAAAATACCGACCGCACGGCAGAAACGGCAGCAACGCAATATATAATGGATGCGACGCAGGCGACGGGGTAAGGATGTGAGGTTGGAAGGGAAGGATTTATATACCCATGTCGCGTGCAGGTTGTGGATGGGATGCTGAACATGGTGATGAACATGGGGGGATGGGGATTTTATGATGACAGTCGTGACGATGACGGAGACTCGACAGCGATGAAGATTATCCGCTCCTAAAGCTCGTTCATCTTGTATAACTAACTTTAACGGCGACAGCGAGAGCGACAGCCAGTGTCGCTATACTTTCACCCTCCATCCTCCATCCTCTTGTTCAAGTTGATGTGATGCGAGAAACCCATGCACAGTGCAGTACAGTGTAGTACTCTACACACTCAGTTCTTCAAACCGCGGTATGCGCGCTCATCGCGGCAGCCTCGAAAATCCTGTGGAAACACAACAGGTGTAGATACTGTATGTCCGAGTCGATCATAATCCCTGCAGCGATGAGGGAAGCCTGGGGAAGGCAGCGACGTTGTGCCATACCTTGCCATGGCTTTCTTGCCTTGTCTTCTTTGCCTATCGTATGTACATACAGACCTTGACCGTGACGCGCCGAGAGAGAGGGTGTACTATATGAGTATGCCATGCCGGGTGTTGTTCTGGAGGGAGATACAGTAGGAGAGATAGAATGAGAGACGGAGGTTTGTGAGTGTGTTACGACGACGAGCATGAGAACATGGGAAGATGCGAGAGGCGGACCAACATGAGACATGGGTGTTCTCCAGCAACGGCCGAATCGTTACCGTATCGGTCGTCATGAACTCTCACACTCTCCACTATCTACGAACTATACACTACACTTTGCCACCAACCGTTGGAGATGGAGCTGTGATAGCAATGAGATAGCACTGAAGCACAAGGACGAGGACGAGGATGACGAAGCGGCGGGGGATTAGGGTATTCGCCAAGCCCCCCAAGCCCCCCCAAGTCTCCAAGCAAGCAAGCAAGCCACCGTTTTAGTGATCACCAATGCAGCTCAACGTTTTGTTTCATCTCGCTGGTGTGGTTGTGGCGACGACGACAACGACCCATCGCTTCGCTGTGTGTGCGACCTCAACGCAACGAACGAGACAGGATGATGATGGGAGAAGATGGATGAGTGAATGATGGGCGCCGCGTTCCGTGGCCCCCTGCGATGATCGACACGGCAACGGGAAATGTGAAAAAGACGGCGTGTTTGACGATGGGGAAAATTGCGGACCGGAGTTAGTGAAGGCGATTGGGATGTGGAGGGATGTGGATAACGATGTACTCTGCTAACATAACTCTGGATGGATGTGGTGCGGTGGAGGAACAAACAAACGGCATGATGAAATGGACAGCAACAACACCACCAGCAGCAACATCCTGATTCTGCAGGATGTGTTGTGGATGTGGTGGCGATCGGGCGGGTTTTTCTTTGTTTGATCTTCTTTGGTGCCAAGCGATGCTCGACGCTGGCCCGCCGTCCGAAACCGGTAGCCTGTGTCGGCAACGGCAGAGAGAGGTGAGGGAGAGAGATGGCGGGGAGCGGAATACAACTTGGACATCAGCTCACTGTGGCCGATAGGTAGTCGGGAGGAGTGAGTGAGTGAGTGAGTGAGTGAGTGAGTGAGTGAGTGGGCTTTGTTCGCACTGCTGGGCGACGGGCGTACATTGCGGAACGGCCGCTTTGTCTGCAAGAGATGATAGAGTCCCGTCATTGTCGTCCATCTGTGAGGTGAGAACGACGCTGCCTGGACGGCCAGCGGATGGTATGATAGCAGCAGAAACAGCACATACACACACGCACATACACACACACACATACACACACACACATACACGAACACACACGACTGTCTGGCTGGCTTGTGGGGGAGATGCTGAGTGAGTGACGGAGCGATGGCGGAGCGATGGCGGAGGAGACGATGACATAGCACCCGGTTTCCGTCAGCCAATAAGAGGGCTCGGCCCATATGTTGCGAGCTTCAAGCGGCTAGCATCCCTGTCGTCCGCCAAATTCCGTCTCCTCTCCACTCTCAAACCTTCCCACCCACACCCACCCACACACAACCACCCACCACCTCCCACCCACACACAACCACCCACCACCTCCCACACCACGATCCCTTACCCGCAGCTCCACCCCCCAGTAAAGCTCCTCCTCCTGCTCCTTCACCTCCACTTCATCCATCGCCATCTTCACCCTCCATTCTTCATCTCTCCCCGCTACTCCTCGCTGCGCCAAACCCCCGTCGCACCGCTTACACCCTGCGCTCGCTCCCACCCCGTGTCCCTGCTTCTTCATCGCCGCTCGCTGGTGACTGGCCCACTGAGTTTATCCGAGGCAACGACCCTGACTGCCCGCGCCCACCACATCAAACCCCCCCCACCACTTGAATCCGTCGCATCTCCCATTCTCCTAGATACCAGATACCCGACTGCTGCACTCCCCGCTGGTCCGATCTCTATCCCTTTTCCACCAAGCGGCCCGAGTCGCGCGCGAAACCGTATCCACAAACCAACGACCACCTCCACAGCTGCCCGGTTCTGCACGCAACGCAAACGTGAGCTGCCCTGCCGTGGTTGCCAAACCTCCGTCGCCCGTCGCCGCGTCTATTCGCACATTAGGGAGCTGCACCTTGGTTGGCAAAAGCTGACTGGCAAAGTTTTCCACCGATAGTCTTGCCGATCACTCGAAAGCGGCAGCGGAACAGGTGCGCATAGCTGGCATCGTGCTGTTGGTAGATGCTTTCTTGTGGGATTGGCGCAGGCTGAGCAATTCATCCAGTGCCGATCGTTCGCCCCACCAAACGCTCCCCGGCTACATACACCCTTCTTGTCATCGCCGACACTACTACGGAACTCGTCGTCGTTGAGGTACAAGACTGTGCGGGCCAGACGATGCGATTGCGGCGACGACGGAGGGAAACAGCATGAGATCTCGGAGTCGAACCGGAAGCTCCAACATCAATATCCCGAGAGAGCAACAACCACCACCACAACATAATCATCAGCATCATCAGCATCTACACCAACACTCGGCGTCTTCAACACCGCTTTACCGTGATGAGCAGCAACGCGAACCTACAGAAAGCTCCACAATTTCGCAACGGAACTCGCTGTTCGGTCGTCCGACACAAATGTGGTCGAACTCAACTTCCGCGAATACTTCCCGCCATGCATCGAACGCTTCAATATTCTCAATGCCGGCGGCCGCCCCTTACTCGCGCCACTCGACGCCCCCTACGCCACTATCCTCTCCGGGGCTCTTCCGACCTCCTTCACAGCAACTATTAACGTCTGGTGCGGGGTCAGACAATCATGGTTATTTATTACATCCGTCACAGTATCAGGTATCCGATCAGCAGGTTCGGGAAACGCATAACTTGGAGGTGGAGTTCGATGTGTCGGGTCGAAAGATTATCAACAACTATACCATTATCGAGGAGCTTGGACGGGGAACCCATGGAAAGGTTAAACTAGGCTCCGATCCACAAGGAAACCTGGTCGCTATCAAGGTTGTGGAACGCTCGCAAGGACGGCCGCGGCTGGGACGCCGTGGCGATGGTGAAAACTCGGAAGTGAAGGTGAAACGTGAGATTGCCATCCTTAAGAAGATTCGTCATCCCAACGTTGTGCGGCTGCTAGAGGTTATTGATGATATTCGCTTCAAAAAGGTTTATCTAGTGTTAGAGTATGTTATTAGAGGCGAGGTGGTCTGGAGAAAAGAGGCGGATCCAGATGTCATTCGGAGAGACCGTCTACGAATTCGTCGAGAAGCGATTCAGGAAAAGAAAGTCAAGGCTGTGAGCATACGGGACGGACAAGGCCAGGAAACGAAACGCCATAAGAGGCGACGGGACCCAACCTTTTGGTCTTTGGAGTTTGCTTCGGAACCAGACTCTCCGGACGAGGATTACGGCGCGGACGGTGCTGATGCAGATGATGAGTCGGATGAAGATTCGCTACTCGACCTTCAGGCGGATGATTACTATATGCCAGCGATGGAAATGAAAGAGGCACGGAGATGTTTCCGTGATACGGTTATTGGACTCGATTACTTGCATTGGAACGGCATCATTCATCGCGACATTAAACCCGCTAACCTGTTATGGACCGAGGACAAGGTTACGAAGATTTCGGATTTCGGAGTTAGCTTTCTGGGACGGCCCATTCGAGATGATGGTGATGATGATACTGAAGACGAGGAACCGACGGGATTTGAACAGGATGAGCTGGAGTTGGCAAAGACTGCGGGCACACCAGCGTTCTTCGCGCCGGAACTTTGTTGTCTCGGTGAGTTCACCTGTGATGTTCCTGAGAGCAGATGCTAATCACTGAACCGCCAGATCCGCTGCAAGCTCGGCTCCCCATCACGAATGCTATCGATGTTTGGGCACTTGGAGTTACGCTGTTCTGTTTCATCTATGGACGGGTTCCTTTCATCGCCGACCACGAATACAGTCTTTTCAAGAGCATTACCGACGACGAGTTGATTATCCCTCGCCGACGAATCCGCCCCCACAAGGAACAAGTCCCCCTTCCCCCCGGAGTCAAACTCACTCCGGAACAGTTGGAGGAGTACGAAACAGAGCCGGTTAGCGACGATCTTCGTGATTTGATCCGGAGACTGTTGACCAAGAACCCCAAAAGTCGGATTCTTCTCAAAGAAGTGAAGCGACATCCTTGGGTATTGGAAGGCCTTGAGAATCCGATTGCGTGGGTTGATGCGACGGATCCAGAGAAGGCTTTGAAGGGCAACAAGATTTCTGTTACTACCGAGGAAGTCGAAACCGCTGTGACCGTTCCGAGCATTATTACTCGTGCAAAAAGCGCCATCAGGAAAGCGACTGGTAGTTGGGTGCGTGGTTTGCGGAAACGTGGTAGCAGTATCACGAAAGATAGCAAAGACACTGGTTCGCCGGGCCCGAGTACCCCTTCGGGGACGAGTGGCAGTGGAGAGGCAACCAAGAAGCAAGGTCAGCCGAATTTTATTCGTCATAATACCTCTGAAAAGGAACTCTTGTGGATGGGAAAAATTGTGGAATCTCGTGATGATGAAGAGAAGCTCACTCCCCTAGCCCCTAGCGCTACAAACTCCAGTACAGGTTCGGCCGACACTGTAAAACAGTCGCAGCATGTCGACAAATCGGATGAAAGCAACGCACCGACATCGCATAGTCAGCCTTCGAGCCAAAACGGTAGCAGCCACAAACTTCGACGGAAACGATCGATGAATCTGCTCGGCGGACTTCGCCGACATGCGTCCCAATCACTCGACATGGCGAAAACAGTGCGCGAAACACACCGTGGCCCAACCGAGGCTCCCCCCAGCACACCAATCCACGCCGTCCCGCCTCAGGTCACCAAGCCTGAATATACTCCCGTTGCCCAGACGAATGCGCCCCGCCGAATCGTGCGACAGACCAGGAGCAATGACATGACATGGAGCCATCGTGGCTCCCCGTCTTCTAACTACCGGGGAGTCATAACAGAGCCGCTTCAAGCAGAGGATGAGCCGAATCAGGTTCCCATTCTTGCAACTCCTGTTCCTCATCCGAGACGTGGGTTGTATACGGTACATGACGAGCATGATCCGGCCACCACTTTGAGGACGTCGTCTCGACCTGCAAACTCGGCGCTGCGTGAGAAGTTTGAACAGCAGAGGCGGGAGGAACAAGAGATGGCCCGCATGCGCCTCGGCAAGGCCGGTCTTGAGGATACAGAAGAGTACTTGGATCAGCCTTACTTTCACCCGTCGAGCATGGATACACCACGCGGCTGGGCAAACGACAACGACCACACTTCTCGTCCAACTTCCATGATGGAGCTCAATTCTCGCAACGTGGGCTATTTTGATTTCAAGACAGGCTATGACAAGACGGATTCCGAGGGAACAGCAGTCCCAACAGCAGTTCCTCGCATTGGCGCCAACATTGTCTCCTCTTCCAGCGATGAACGGTTTAACACAACAGCCGGATCCAGCTTTACAAACTCCAGTTTCCCGAGCCAGTTTACGAACCCGTCCTCGGTATCATCAGATTTCTTCACCAACCACTATTCCCGGAAAGGTTCAATGACCGTATCAGATTCCGCCACATCACACATCCCAGATGAGCGAATGCCGGAATCAAACCACCTTCACCAACGACGTGGCAGCGACGTCAACGACATGATGTTCCCGCCCGACCAGGAAGACACAGATTCTGACTCGGAAGGTGGTTTCGTGTTGAAGATGACAAACACGAGAACCAACACCAAGTCGGGATCGAAAGGTGGCGGTGGTGCACCGCGTCCGCTGTCGAGAAGTAAGACCATCGGAATTGCACAACTTGCAAGAGCGAGTAATGAGGACAAGGACACGGTGCTGGAGAAATCGAGACGGAGACGGCAGAGTCGTGGCGCCGCCGGGAATGCGAAGGAGGAGGACCAGGAGGAGCAGAGGAAGAAGGTCGACGAGTGTTTGTTATGACTCGTGCAGTGCGTTGAAGAGACCTCGATAGAACCTTTATCGTCATCATTATCGCCATCATCATCATCGACCTTGTCTACTATTACTATTACACCTACCCCGCTCGCAAATGGACGATATTGTCATCATCACCATCATCATCACATCTTGGTCTAGCACTTGGTTCGTCGGATTCCTTTTTTTTTCTGCTTTCTTTTTTACATTTTTTTTTTACATTTTTCTTCTCCTCTTTTCGATTTTTTTCTCCTATGTCTTGCGATCTGGGGACTGTAGGTATGCGAGGTATCTGGTTGGTTGGTTGAATGAATCTGTCATTGTGTTTTTACTGTTTGTGTTTTTGTGCTTTTTGGCTTTTTTGGTTTTAACGTTAATTGCATCGGCTGGTTGGGTGGCGTTTTTTTTTTTTTTTT
>ML220125.1:122351-168873 GCA_004786065.1 Ascodesmis nigricans
GGGGCTTCTATATGCATGGTTAACGACGGCCCCGAGACCACCTACATCGAATGCCATACCTAACCATCACTCTAACGAGTTTGTGACGCCCGAAATAATCATAATCCCTCTTTGTTCTCCAATTGCGCTATTTCTCGCTTCCCCCAACTCCCTAACGCCGCGGTGGATAGATTGTGCACGGGCTTTCTTCCCCGTTTTCCTTGTTATCTCCCAACTCGCTCTCTTGATATTATGGATATGGTTTATGAAAAGGCAATATGCAATCTTCATTAAAATACGAGATGCTGAAGCAGAATATGGGTTAGCGCTTTCTTAAAGAGAAGCCAACCGCTCTCCGCCACGTCACGATGTTGTTTAATATTTTTCGGAGGTGATGATTGCTGTAACGGCTTTTTCATTTGTTTCTTGACCGGCTCGTGTTGGTTAGATTTCCCTGTACTTGCGTTACCCTCCGTTGTTGCTTATACTGCTTTTACTTTTAACCTGTATTTGAGAAACTTGTTAGGCGGAAATATACTCCTTGGTTAGTCGCTCGGGGTGGATGTTTCTAGCAATTGAATGTATGGGTTTTCACTTTCGTGACAACAACTGGAACTTGTGGTGAAAAGTGAGTGGTGAGTGCGCTGTTTGAAATGAGCGATGCTTGTCTTTCAATCACTCGGCTCTAACATATCTTTCCAAATCTCGTAATTTGTGGGTAGGAGACCACCATCAACCCATCGTCACCAACAACGCACAACCATGTAATCACAGGATATGACTCGCGTTAAGAACGATTCTGCAGCGAATCAAAATTCATCATCAAACAAGATATCATCATACTCAAAGGCCTCGTTAAATGATCTCCACGTCAACCACACCACGCACCATAATGGAAACTCCGCAACTCTCCCATGTTTGCTCTCCCAGAAATATGATTCCAAACATCATGATCTAATTCCAGTCCACCCACGTGCCTCACCATCACCATCACCATCGCCAGTAGCATGGCCATCCTCCACGACCCGCCGCCGACGCGACGATCCGCACCAACCACCGCCCGCGCGAAATCGATCTACATCTTAACAACTCAGATGCGAGATGCCAGATGCGAAATGCTTGTGCTCTACACAGACGCCGGTTACCGTTACATTTGCGATGTGCGATGATCTGCGAGCGTGGGCGCGAATGAGTAACTCGATAGGTTGGAACTTGGAATGGGACTTAATCCGCTGCGACGATCATGACCGTGGGTTGTGGAGCACTGATTGTTGTCTCATCGAAATGCACGGTTGGTGACTGTGGTGACTGTGACGGTGGTTGGGATGGGGATGAGGATCCGAAGCTTGGGCTCGGGAATCTGCTATAGAAGCCGTTGGTGGTGAGGATGGCGATCATCTCCAGGGGGCTGGGTGGTGGTGGGGAGAAGGTTGAGGAGTTGGAGATATATGAGGGTGAGGGAATTGGGTTGTGGGATGAGGAGGAATTGGGGTTGGAGGAAGGAGTTGTTCGAGTATTGATGCATGTATTTACCAAACTCGAGTACTCTACGCTGTGCTCGTTTCATGACAGAATCTATAGTATATATCATCAAGTTAACTATACCCCCCTCGTAATATTTTCGATGTAAGGCAGCGTAAATCAATAGGATGGAAGTCCCATCCCGCCACGACCAATATTGATATGTGGCAGGATTCATAATTCAACCATATGATGGTAAACCGATAGGGGACCGATGTCCCGTCCCTCAGCCCTCCTCGCCGTCTCTCAATCCCGCACGTCCCTATCACCCACAACCTCCCCAAGGTTCCCGAGACCCGCCCATCACCACCTCATCCGTCCTAACCCTCCACGGCATCCCCCATCTGAAACCTCCTCCCCCCAACCTCGTCTCCAAGTCCCATCCACAATCCCCCTCAATCCGCCGTATCATCAGCGGCATTTCCGTTTATCCACGCCCCGGTACACGTCCTCTAAACTATAGTACATCCTCACTGTTACCACGGCGTCCAGACCTCCTCAAAAATAATCCAACCACCTCACATTATTCTCCAGGGCCCAACCTCGACTTGACAGAAATCCCCCGAGCACTCATCCGCCGGCCCTGACGATCACAACCAGCACAATCCGAACGCAGGTTAGCGCGTGCATCACTTCCGCACCGGGAAATGGATCAGCAGGGCCAGCGTCTCGAAATGTTCGCAAGCGTGCTGGTTTGGGATGAGGGAAAGCACGTGCGTGGGTTGGGAGGGGAGGGGGAGGAATCGTTGCTGGGGGAGTTGGGGTTAGCGAGGTGCGTTGAGGGGGCTGAGGGAGAGATGGACTAGACTTGCAGTGGAGACCCGGGAGGACGTTGAATCGAGGCGATGATGAGGATGGGGAACGTTGGATGCTGGGTGTTGGTGGTTGGTGGTTGGTTGGTTGGTAGTTGCAAAACGTCATCAACCATAACGTCGCGTGGAAGAACATACAACCGATTTTATTCCTCCATCCTCACATCGCTTCTCAACTTTCATCACCAACATCAACCACCATAACTACAGTCTGCTCAGTGCTCTCCAGTAATCCCTTCGAAGCGAGGGTCCGAGCCACATCACGTCACCAAAAAGATCACCACGACTCACGACCCACGAGCTCATGCTTGCATGTCGAGAGACATCCTGAAACATCAAATCAAAATTCCATTCAGCTCGCTTGTTGATACCGATGACTATTTGGTATCCGCAATCGACTAATGTGTCGGGAGCCCGAGTGGGAGTGAGCGTGCTCTGTGCGGACCTTGAGAGATGGATGGATGTAGTGGATCGGAGATCGTGAGAACGAGGAAGTTGAGATGAGATGAGATGAGGGGGATATTTATGGTAGCAGCTTGCTTGAGTTTGGGAGTAACCGTGGGCTCCGAGTATGAAGAAGAAGGAATTATGATTGTGAGATTAAATGTCAAATGGGAATGATGGGGATTCAAAACGGTCTGTGGTTCGGAAAGAGGGTTTTCCATATATCCGTCGTCAGGCCCGGTATACTATCCATTCTATTACCTATTGATAATCGTACTTAGAACCCCGAGCGCTGGATACATTTCCGCGCTGATATCCAATCACTTCTCTAGAAGAATTACGTTCACCAACCATTTCGACTACACCCTAGCTCCCATTTCCGTATCCATGATCTCCACCAACTTGCTCCTCCCGAATCGCTTCCGTGATCTTCCCCAGCTACGTTTCTCTATCGTATCAACGAATCGTACGATGTAACTCTCCCACTATGTATTGGCCCGACAGTGCATAACTAAAAAGCGCATAACCGCCGTGAAAATAAACACCCATAACAAAAAAAGTCTCCTAGCGAAATGCGAAGCTCCAGGGCCATGCGCACGCGATGGGGTGTAGGCGCGTAGGGGTAATATATTTCTGGCAGCTAGAGGGGAGGTGAGGGAGGTTTGGTTGGATCCGTTGGGTTGGGTCCTACGTAATATGGAGTTATATACGGTTGGAGACAAATATGATACTTAGTTATACCGGGGATGGGAGAGGATGGTGTTGGTGTTGGTGTTGTAGGTGTCGCCGTGGTGGTCAGAATTGTAGGCTTGTCGACGAGCCGGCGTAGACAAGCTGATAACGGGCAACTAAGTTAGAAATTGGGGTAGGCTATTAGTAGCAACGTTACTCGGCTCATGAGAATGTTTGCCGAACACCGTTGTATGTTTTCCAAGGCTGGAAACGTTGAACGTTTGCCACAACGAAGGTTGTACGGGTTGCTCACAAAACACCACACTCTTCAACCCAACACCTGCATGCAGACCGCATCACCATCATCACCATCACCATCCCAGCCGCATACAGCATTCTTTCCCATCGCACCTCATCTCGCCTCTCCACATCATCATCATCATCATCCCCATCACCACAACCGCGTATCGTCCTGCTCCTCCCCACCGCCCCATCGATCCCTCTCTGTCTCCACACACCACCAGGTCACAACTCTCTCGGCAGCCCCATCATCCATCAGGTCCCATCGATCACGCTCACGGACCTCTAGCGCCAAGGACGCGCGGTGATGACAGGCTACTATGATAGCAGCTAGTCAGGTTGGAGGAAAAGTGAAGGATCATGATGGCCCCACCGCACCAGGGCGGCGGGACTGGGTGGTTGGTTCTTGCCTTGAAATCTGCCGAGTGAATGGGAGAAGGTGAAGGACTGGATGGCGTGGGGCGTGGGGGGATAGGGCAGGCGGGAGGCGCTGAGCGATGGAAATGCTGGTGGCGAGAAGGATGATGATGATGATGATAATTATGGGTAACTCTGATGCCTGGTTATCGTGAACTAGGCAGAATTTTGTGCTGATTGGATACTCCCCAGAATGAGAACCCACAACACGATCCCTCAAAGACCCCCATTGGTTCGCGTACCTGCGGCAACAAATTGTACCTACATCCGTACCGCCAACCTACTGCTACATCTCATCATACTCGTTTTCATTGGCTCACACGTTCGGAGACCAGAACAGTTCAGGAACAATTCGTATCTACACCGCAAGCCAGCACCACAGCCACGGGTTATCCAGCAACGCCACACCTACCAGACACATGGCGATATCGTATACCCCGGACAGAACTGTGGTTGTGTTCGTTCCAGAGAACAAGCCACGGTTAACAGCGCGGCATATACCGGGCTATCGATCATAGCGTTAAGGGCGATGGGGGATGATGATTCATCGATCATGACGGGATAACCCCGCAACGGTGAATCGTAATTCGAAAAAGCCACTGTGCGCGGCAGAATTGCCGTGCGGAGGGGAATCCGAGCGAGCGAGTGAGTTGTTTCTACAGGGTTTGCAGACATGGATGGCCGGGCATGGGGATTCTATGGGTGGCGCAGACATGAATCTGAAGACCCAGCGAAGTATGTAACAACACTTAAGCATTATATCACTCATGCACCACCATGTTTCCCACTCGAAACAGGAAAATGGACTTTCATGTACTGTTTCCCAACCTTTTGATGACTTCACGACTCATCAAGTGCTGCATCATCCACAACCATGGCAATGGGCCCACACCACGAACTTATTCACGTACTTCGGCACCTACATTCTCTGTGGCGAAACCCTGGCTCGCTTCCCTATCCACCAGTGCGGAACCGGAGGAGCGGGACACGCGGTGATGGGGACTGTACTGGGGATCGCAGATGGCCGCCGGTGATAAATATTGACCGAGCTATCAGTACCGGCGCCATGAAAATGGATACCGAACTCGCGACCGAGGAGGAGGAACGGAAACCAAAGAGAGCCGGTATTATGGAACTCGAATGAAGTTGAGGTCGTGATGCGATGATAAAACTTAGTGGAGCATCGTTTTCGCTACTTGGAACAAAGGAATTGACGACTTGGCTCAGATACGTATACTACGGTTGTATCATTCAACTTATCCTTAAACAGTCTGAGTAACAAAGCTCACCGCACGAATCAGTCGTTTGAACACTGTTGCAACGCTCATGTTCTGTATTGGCATCTATTAACCAATATGGTTATCAATGTCAACAAGCCACGGTTTATGCACAACATGAGTCGAGTTGGACCAATCAGCGGGCCGCGGGACGGAATAACACAACTTTCAACCCGCTGTTGCATTGTGGAGTGTAACATGGAGTATGTATCAGCGAAAGAAGGGAACTAGACCTTGACGGCATCAAATTAGAGTTATGGGGATATAATGCACCCCCCGCGATGCAATGCGATATGATTTTGAACCAACTTTATCTTAGCCCACTCCACCGGACCTTATCCCACCTTTCACTCCGCGCTGAGCAGATCGTACGATGCGCAAAAGTACCGAGTACAAATGGCATCAGATTCGCCTACCTACAGCAACGCCTCGTATCAACAGCACCATCAACGCCTCGAAGACAGATTCTCTATCGCTCTCACGAATATACCAATCATCGGTGACTTTGGGTCCAACAAGGTCCAACAAGTGAAGATCATCACCCTTGATTGCACCTGCATCCAGTCCTGCAGTTGTGTATATCTCGCCAAGCGGAATGTACCAATCGCAAGGTCTGGATATTCCTCAGCGGGTTAGGTGTGTGATGAACTTGACTTTTCGGGAAACACGGACGGAGACGGGATTTTCGTTTGCTGTGCAATGGAGGCGGTGCTGCATGGCGGGAAACGTGGGGTTGGTGGGATACAATAATGATGGCGATGAAAAAAACCAACAGAGGAAAGAGGTGTTGTGTTGCTGATGCCCCCGGGACGGATCCACGAGACGTCGCTCCGATGTTCCGAGAGTCAATCAACGTTCGCAATGTGAGTGATGAGGAAAAGTGGCCGAGTGTTCTTCAAATCGAAGACACGGCTCACGATGAAGAGGCGTGTGGTAACAGAGGGAAACAATTGTTACGGATTCTGGTTCGGGCCACTTAGTCGATGAAGTCAGCTTCTGCGGTGCCGCATAGGAGCGTCGTTAGGAGCGGTGAGGGTGCCTGGGTCGCGGGTGGTACGCTTCGTTCGGTATTACGGTACTTTACACCTTCACGCGTGTCTTCGACATGGGGGGAGATGCAGTTCATTTTGGGTGTTTATGCGTTGCCTTCGAGTTGTTTCCACCACGACGACACACCACTCCACCCGGATGCTCCTATCTAGAACATCCAATCATCGCACCAGATCGTCTGTTGTCTTTCTCTTTGTTCCCCGTGCACATCTCCGGGCCCTCAAATATCGTGATACGATTATCCCGTCACCCCCAGTGACGTGTGAGAGTGTACACAGGGAGATGGTGATGGCCTATCTATTCGTGGATTACGATGGATGACGGGACGGGAGTGAGCGAGATGGACGACGAGCGCAGGGTCTGAGCATGGAGAGCTGGGAAGGGAAGGATCCGGCATCTCGGGAGGGCTTGTGTGTGTAGCTAGCCAGGAACGGTTGCTATAATTTAGGTGCTGCGCATGGTCCGCGAAGGTTTTAAGGTTAGCGGCACTGGGTCACGGTCATCAGTAGCCCCCTGGTCGCTTCTTTGGGACACAGACTGATTGGCGATCTCCCTCTCTCTGTGTGTTCTGCCTTCTGCCTGAGTGGATTGGATTGAGTTGTGGGAGAATACACGCCTCTCTCCAACTCACCAACACCAGAGGGCAGCAACAATCTTGCCAATACACACTACACACTTGTAGGGTGTGTAGGAAATACAGCAATGGAGTATCCTGAGTGGTTGGAGCTGGAGATGTGCTCTTATCCGGTGGGCGTCTCTGTTCCAACGGTGGACGGACGTTGGTTCACCACACCAGGCTAGCTCCCCGCCTCGTCCTCCTCCACTCCCCCCGTTCCCTGTCCCTGCACCACCACCACCACCCACCCACCCACGCTTCTTCGCTTTTGTCACTTTGTCACTCACTTCCAGCTCCCAAGCTCCGGCGCCTCTGTTCGCTCTCGCCTGCAGCTCATATCCGCGCCATCCCCTCCCCCTCGAGCCCCGAACCTCTCTCTCTCTTTTCTCTCCTTTCCTGAGAAAATTGAATCGCTACACCCCACATCCAGCTCGAAGACCGAAGACGAATTGACGAAACGATACCCCTCTCACTCCCCCCGCTGATCTATCGCTGGAGATCGATCGAGCACGCCTTTTTTTCACTCATCCCCCGCCGCCGCCGCCGCCGCCGCCGCCCCCCCCCATACCGTCCCTCAAAGTACCTGTCCTCCGTTGTTACAAAGAACGACATTCAGCATTCGGGGCCTCGTTTTGCCATTTTTTCTCGCTGGGATAATTACTACTACTACTACTACTACTACTACTACTACATCTCCCGGTATCACGTCACGATAAGGTGAACAATGAACGCCCCCCCTCTCGCTACAGGACGATATCATTACCGTTACCGTCCTCCCCTCCCCGCTGATTTTTGAGTCACGTTTTGCTGCGGAAGAAACATTCGCCCCCCTTCTTGTTCTTCTTCGTTGAACACATCCGTGTCCGCTGTCTTGGTTTTCCACGTTGTCCTGTCTGGAACGGTGCAACTACTGCGGGCTTCCGAGCTTCGACATGGTGGGGCTTCCAGAAGAACGGAATCGGGCGTGTTTTGGTGGATGTTTGAGTTCCGTTTGGAAGTGGGGGCTTTGGACGGAGTGTTGTTTTGTCCAACTCCAACTTTTGGATGAATCCGGAGTTGGGGAATTGGCTTGGGGATTTACTTATTTGCTGTGGATGAGAAAAGGAATTAAGGCTGACGATTTCGCGAGCGCAGACATATTCAACGGTGTTCACTGACGACGACGAATGATTCCCGGCGCATTGCTTTGCGCTTGACACGACCACAGCCATGCAGGAAACAAATTACCAAGCACGATCGAGCGTTTATGTTGCACCGCTTCGAGTCGACAAGAGTAGGAGGAATGTTGGAAATGTAGCAGAGAACCAGATTTCAGAAGCAATGCATAGTCGGAACAAATCTTATGGAGCAGAATCGCAATCTTCACAACACTATACACCACCTCCATCGCCAGGAGCATCACAGAAATCATTACCACCTACACCATCACCACAGCAATCGCAATCTTCGTACTTACGCGCTTTCTATCCGTTTCTTCCTACTATCACGCCAGGCTCAATGACTGTCACGCTGCCACTGAATACCGGAGATGTCGTCATGGTTCACTCGATACACGATAACGGCTGGGCCGATGGAACAATGCTGAGCTCTGGTGTCCGAGGGTGGCTTCCCACGAATTACTGCGAGACGTTTGAGCCCGAGGAAATGAAATCGTTGCTGGATGCTTCTTATGACTTTTTCGAACAGCTTTTGACCTTGTCGAATGGGTCGAAAGTCACGCAGAAATGTGTCACCTCTGTTGTTGCGGGTGTTCGGTCGCTCTTGGTATGAAAGGACGAGGTGAATTGTAGTTGGACTGTGCTGACGGCATCTGTAGGACTGCACTAGGTGTCTCGGCCGCGATGCGCCCACTGTTAGGAATAGCGAGCGCATCAACAAGTCACGCAAGCTGCTGCTGAGCGAACTCACAGGGATGATCAACACGTCTAAGAGGCTTCCCGGACATGCGCAATATAACTCGAATGTCGTGTTGGACGAGTTGGTTAGCGACATGGTGCTTCGGAATTTCAAGATTGTGCTGAAGGCAGTACGATTCCTCGATATTTGGCATAATCTGTGCGACGAGCAGGCTCAAATGAACAGCCAACCGTTTGAAAACATCCCGCCGACTCCCCCAAGCGAAGCGTACGGTTACTCCAATACGAATAGCTCCTCGGCGTCGTTTTCGTCATTTGGGCATACCGTCAGCAGTAATACCAGCTATTTCGAAAGCCCGTCACCGTTGTCGCCGCAGTCTGTGCTCTCGGAGGTTCAGGCTTATTTTCCACTCAATGGTATCAGCGCTCACAATTCTTCGCGACCGCTGCCCTCGACTCCTCACAGCGAGACCCCGCCCGGAAGTGCGATTACTCGGAACAACCATTATTCTCCCAGAACACCTGCTGAAACGGTCAATTACTCGCATTGCCGCCACATGACCCAGAACATGAACGCCCATGTGGAGTCCATTAGCGCTATTCACACACCTTCGACCTTTGCGCTTGCTCGGCTCAACTCTTCTCATGACGTCTTGTTGTCATATCTAGGATCTTATATTGGTCGGATACACTTGCAAGCACGGTTCACTCCCCAGCTGCAGTTTACACATCAACATTCTATATCGGCTGCGAAGGATCTTTTGGATGTGGTTGAAGCTGTGCACGCACGTGATACGGATGCAACAGCTCTGGCTTGTGCAAAGAATGCCATGTATGAACGGATTGATTCTTTGATTGCGGCTGCAAACGATCTCTTTGCCAGCAGATTTGAGGATGTGGAGGAAGAGTATGATGAGGATAGTGGAATTGTCATTCCGGATGGTGGCTTGAGTCTTGTCGAGGCTGCGACGGGATGTGTACGAGGAGCTGGAGAATGCGTCGCAAAGTCGAAATTCGTCATTGAACGGGTAGGCGATTTTGAGTTGGAGCCATCTCCGTTAGCCATCGGACTTGGTATTACGACCGACACACCTGTCATCGAGGCGCCATTGGAGGTTACAGTAACTACAAACGATGCCAGCCAAGATGTTCCCCCGCTCGTGGTCGAGAAAATACCCCCTCCGCCTCCCCCAAAGGACTACCCTCGCTCAGACAGCCCTCTGACGCAGCTTGGTGTGGATACGACTCTCGTTCCGCCCGCTAATTCGATGCTCCTTCCCCCAACACCAACGGATGATGTGTCTCGCCGGTTTTCAGGCAGCTCCCAGATGCTCCCGTTGCAGCAGAATTCCGAAGAGGTGTATCCGGAACTTGGTGATCTCCCGCCTCCGTCGCCAATCATTATCGACGGGATTTTCGGCGCACGTGTTGCGAGCATGGGCGCTCAGTCCTTGGGAACTGTCTCAACCGCCGCAAATAGCATTCGCGGCTCCGATCTTAGTATCATCTCAAGAACATCGACCAGGGCTACGACACCAGATAACTCGGCCGGCGCAGAAGGACTTTCCCCGCTGGGCCAGGATGACGGAAAGCTTCCAGAGGATAAGCAGGTAGAGCAGGAGGAAGAGGCGTCTCCAAAGTCTTATGCCGAAGAGTTGACGTTCAATAAGGAAGGACAGATTACTGGCGGGACTTTGAGGGCTTTGGTCGAGCAGCTTACGATCCATGATTCCACACCCGATGCAGTGTTTACTAACACGTTCTACCTCACCTTCCGTCTTTTCACTACACCGACGAAGTTTGCGGAAGCTCTCGTGGACCGGTTTGAGACGGTTGACTGCGATGCGTCCTGGGCGAAACCAATCAGGCTGCGCGTGTACAATGCCTTCAAGACGTGGCTTGAGACTCACTGGCGCGCGAATCTTGATAATGAGGCTTTGAAGGTGATTCAAGAATTCGCTAACGATAGTCTTACCATCATTCTTCCGTCTGCGGCCATGCGGTTGTTGGATCTTACTGAGAAGGCGTCTCAAATGGATGGTCAACTGGTTCCTCGCCTGGTCTCTGGAATGGGGAAGGGAAACACTGCTGCAGCCAGTGTTGCTTCCCCAGATACGCCGCTTCCGTCGCCAATCATCTCCCGCAGCCAGCTCCTGGCGCTCAAGTATACGGTCAACGGTCACGCGAGACCGAGTATCCTTGACTTCGACCCTCTCGAGATCGCCCGGCAACTCACCCTCAAAGAGTCGCGGATGTTTTGCGCCATCTGCCCTGAGGAGCTTCTCGCGCAAGAATGGACCAAGAAGAAAAGCAACATCGCGACCAACGTGCGCGCGCTCTCCACGCTCGCCACCAATCTCGCACATCTGGTCGCCGAGAGTATCCTGGATCTCCCTGACGCCAAAGTGCGCGCTCGGGTCATCAAGCATTGGATCAAGATTGCTGACCGATGTCTGGAACTCAACAACTACGATACCCTCATGGCGATCATGTGTACTATGAATACATCCACCATCATCCGGCTCAAGAAGACGTGGGAACTGGTAACGCCGAAGACAAAGCAGGTGCTTGATCACCTTCGGTCGGTTATTGACGTGTCGAAGAATCATGCCGTGCTGCGCGCGAGGCTTAGGGGCCATGTGCCGCCGTGTATTCCGTTTTTGGGGACGTATTTGACGGATGTATGTCTCCCCCCTTCTCTCTCCCCTGTCATCATGATCAGTAGACTCGATGGACTCGTTACTGACGCATCCACAGCTCACATTCGTCGACGTCGGCAACCCTTCCACCCGCCCCACCTCCATCGCCGGCTCCACTATCACCCTCATCAATTTTGACAAACACATCCGCACCGCCAACGTGATTTCCGAACTCCAACGTTTCCAGATACCGTACCACATCTCTGAAGTCCCCGAGATGCAGTCATGGCTCGACCGCGAACTAGACCGGATTCAGAACTCGAAGGAGGCGGATGTCCAGGCGCTGTATCGCAGGAGTTTGCTGCTGGAGCCAAGGGAGAGGCAGACCCCAAGAGTTGGTGGCGGGGTGGGGGAGGGGGCGGATGGAGGAATGATGACGGCGCCCGGGAGTCCGGAGAAGGTGGTGGGTGTGAAGGTGGAGGTTGTGAAACCGGTCATGGGAGGGAAGGAGACAGGAGGTGGGAGCGGGAGCGGGAGGTCGGATTTGTTTGCGTGGACGCATATGTTTAGGACGCAGAGTTCAAGCTCGTCGTGAGGGTAGGGGATGTGGGGGATTGCTATTTGGGGCTGGGCGGTTGATGATAGGATGTTGGTTGTGGGTATTGCTTTCGGATTTTTCGATACCGGGTTCGGTGCAGGTTTGGTGCGGGTTTGCAGGCAAAGCGAGCGGGAGTTTTTAGGGTTTCTGGTTCTTCTGTTCTCTTCTGTGTTATTCTCTCTTTTCTTTTCTCTTCTCTTTTCCCCCCGTTCTCTTTGGTTTCTCCGTTTTTGTTTCCGATTGAGTCGCAATGTCGTTGTTGATGTTCAGGGTCGTCGTTGCGGGTCGTGGGACTGATGTTGTTTGGGGTTGCCGGCGTTTTCATCTTTCTGTTGCTGTTGTTTGTTTGTTGGTTGGTGAAAAAAATTTGGGAGTTTATGGGGCGTTGAGTGTTTTTGTTTTTCTTGATAATTTTTCCTCGATTGTTGTGCCGATTTACCGCTGCTTGTGTTTGATTTTGAGTTTTGAGTTGCGGTTTTGTGGAGCGGGCTTACACGTCACGGTTTTACACTTTTTTTCAACTCTTCGCGGAGATTTGGTGGTTTCAAGTTTGGGGGGAATTGGTGGGTTGGTGGTGGCGGGGTTTTTGGTGTGATGAAGTGAGTGATGGGGTGATAGGTGATAGGAGAAAAGTTGGGGATGCTGGGTTGGGGATTTGTTTTGTTGCTACTCTATATACATTCTACTACATTCTACTACATTAAATACTCTACATTCTACATCCCACCGTGTACTATAGTATATTCAACGTAGAGTGCATGCATACAGACAATACAATACATTGACCTTTTGTAGTGTTCTCCGGGTTTTGGAAATCAGGTTTTGCGGGTCCGATACGTGATACATGCGATACATCGGGATCCCATAGAATCACGTTAGGGTACCCGGATGCGGTCGGATGCGATGGAGCATGTTGGGTGCTATTGGGTGGCATGATTGGTACGGTTGGTACGGTGAACTCGAGGTGAACTAGGTGTGGAGCGTTGGGGAGGGCGGGAAAGGTGAGGCTGATGTGGACGTGGAGGATGTGGAGAGGGAGAGTGGGAGAGGGAGAGAGTACTGGGATGTCGTGACAGTATGATCATGTATGTCGACAACTGTGGAACTTGGTGCTGCAACTTGAAAACCTAGCTGAAGAAGAGGTCGGTGGGATGTAGCGGGCGACTCGGAGTTGGAGATGGTGAGAGCGAGCTGGTGGTGGTGGGATCGAGAAGAAGAAGCAGAAACAAAAACAGAAACAGAAGGAGAAGGAGAAGGAGGTGAAACTGGGAATGATGGACTCGGACATCATGATGGTGAGTATCGAGCGATGTGTGCATGCAGCCTGAGTCGAGTCTAGAGACCGCACAACGAGGCTAAGGGCTTCACAGTGACTTGAGGCTTGCGGCCACTTTGGAGTCTCCGCTGCAGACTCGATGTATGTTCCCCAAGCTGTCACGGCGGATGTTATGGGTTAGTTATTCATTACGAGCTGGGCGTGCGGATACTAGATCCACCATCACCGTACCGTGGTGTTCAATCCAAGTCACAAAGGAATTATAACGTGCTACATTAATAACTAGTAGAAAAACAGGAAGCGTTTCAGTAGTACGACAGCGAGCATACTATTCTTTTTCTTTATTCTAGATTTTCCAAGTCTGATGAAAAAAGGAAAGGATGGTAAGATAAGGGAAAACTGATAGAAATGTGACTTGAGAAACATAATGCGTTTTTTTTTTTCCCTCCGAGTTTCGAGAGAGTTTGAGAACTTGAACTAGGGAAGGTAAAAGTAGAAAGAAAAATGTTTTTTGTGATCCTTTTTTTTTTTTTGTCGCCAAACTTGTGCTCCATTCAGAAAACCCCTGAAGTAGGGAATATAGTAGTAGAAACGAAAAGGAAAGTTGAACTGAACGGTGATAACGAGGTGAATGGTGATGATGAAGCCGTTGTTGAGAAAAAAAAGGATGGTTATAGTAGTGTCAATGTGTCTGACTCGGGTTCGACCCTGATGCACTATGGCGCAAAACTAAAGTATCGAATCCAGGCGTGAACATACCAGTACTAGGGTAAAGGTCCGCTGTTGTAGCCCCCCTATGGTGCCTCATATGGATAATAGACTTGTAGTGGCTCAACTGGGTGGTTGTCTATAGGCCCCTGTGGCGGCAATCTGGCTATTTCTATCCGCCTTGCGGTTAGTAACCCTTCCGCCGTTCAGAACTTCTCTGGATGCCACAGGGGCGCTTTGTAGCTCCTGGATTTGTTATCTCACGGCAGCGATTAGACTGTGAAACCGTTCTCTATCAGGAGATGTCTCGGGAGTAATCCCCTGTAGAGTGTTCTGGTGATTCAATGTTTGGACGTGTCCATTGCCCAGTGGTGCTGTAGACAACGACATATATCCTTTGGTGACAAAATCATGAAACATTTCTATGCTGTTCTGGCGGGGTTTTGGTGGCAACTTGGCCCCGAACATTTCGAGTACTTGCTTAATGTCATCCGTGTAACCATAGAGAATAGGATTTTGAATTTTCAACAACAAGATCGAAGTCCTTTTGGGAAGCAGTTGGGCGATAGTCCATGTATCACTAGAGTCGTTCTATTGTTCCTCCGCCTTGATCTGCACCCCAGGGTCCAGCCTCTCCCTCTTGGCCTCAGGCTGAGACCGTTCTCCAGGGGTCCGACCATAAACAGGCGGCGCTCGCTTCTCCAATGGGTGGTCTCCCTCGGATAGACTTATAGTAGTGGGGGCTCCAAAGATGCGGCCATTGACCGCCAGCAAAAAGATAGACCATCGAAGAATATGGTCTACAATCATGATGAAGAATTTTCGCGACTGTGAGGCGCCTCTTGAGGTTTATAGTGATGTATTTAAGGCCCCTGTGACGACGGGGTAAGTCAAAGAAGACAATCGAGTAACCAATCACAGTAGAAAACTATGTTCCATCACGTCACCAACATTTATATACGTCCATGCTCGATAGCCCAGGCCGCCAAAATAGACGTTGTGCAGGGTGTCTTCATCAAATCTCACCCTGCGCCACACCGCATTCATTCCATCCTTCTGTGTTCTCGCTGAGATTTTACCCTCATCACCCCTCGTCTTCACCACTCTTCGCCACCTTCCCCGGTCTTCTTCATCTTCTTCATCTTCAACACCCGCCCCTATCGTTCATCATCGAACCGCACCCGCTGTACCTCTACCCCCGCAGCTGTGAGCCAGCCATGAGTCGCGCTTCCAAGTCAGGCAGGGAAATGCCAACCGAACGTAAACCTGAAATCAAGGAATATCCGAAGAATATCACCGTCTCAATTCTGTGTGATTACCGCTGGGAGGAAATCTTCAACTCTACCCCTATCCCTCCAAACTACCGACCGGTCTATCGGGAATTCTTCAGCTACGACGCCTTTCGGAAAGCGGTTCGAAAACAAATGATTGATTGCCTCGCGGCTGACGCATTTGTATACATTCTACATCTCGACCATAAAACTGATACAAAGTAATCATAAAATGATGTTCACATAGCAAGAGATTACGATGTAGAGTGACCCCTCCCACAACCTCAATTTCCCTACCACGGCCTTGATTTCATCCGCCGTGGTTTCCCATGAGGTCACTGGACATGCTTTTGCAGTGATGGAGTTCGGAGATGCATGTCGGTCGGAGGGGGAGGCCGAAAGAGGACGTGGAAGGAGGAGGTCTGGGATGGAGATGGAGTGGGGAGGAGAGGGTGAAGTTGCCACTACTATACAAGCCTCCGAGTCCGCGGATCGCACCATAGATGAAGGAAGGTGTCGTATGTATCCGATTCGCCACATCAAGACAGAAGAGCGAGAGCCGGAAATCGAGATATCAACAAGTGTATGCAAAGAGGGGCGTGTGTAGAATAGGCTACTATACAAATTATTTTAAGGTTCAGATATCATTGTTGCTGTTGTTTGTATAATGCATGCTGGCGTTGGACGTAGGATTATCCACAGAGTTGAACTTTCTTGGAGAGTGATTTACGAATGATATGATATCCGGCTATGTACTGTTGATGATGATGACATCCGAGTCATGATATCGTCCTGGGGCCTGCGAGATACCTTCTGCATTTCCGTTTCCTTAAGTTTTGGGCCATTGATAAAACACGTCGCCGAACGTGATCTACAGGCTCCCGACGGCTCGGAAGGGGACTTTGTACTATACAGAGTGTCCCATAGATCTCGCTATCAGGTGCTCAAGCCCGCGTTTGCAGTCCAAGCATCAGAAGAGGTGACGGTCCCAGATTCTGTCTCAGATTCAGCCCAGAAGTCAGTACATGAGTCAGTACATCCAGAGGATTCACTTACCCGGGAGTTTTTCAACTAGGGGGTGTTTCGGCAAGCCGTTCAATGGAGATTATGGAGAGTTGCGGTCGTGATGTTGAAGAATACGGACGAGGGTGTCCAGCGTTGATCTTGAAGAAGGTTGAGGAGAGTAGAGGAGGGAGATGAAGAGGAGAAATGCAGACTCAAACGGTAAACTTATACAGTAACGGAGTGGGTCTTGTGATGGATGGCCCAGGTGCATCTTACGCGAACCTTGTATGCCCTGAATCTCAATTCCCCACGGCTATCCCATGGGCTGGCTCAACTTTGTAGTTTGTGGAGCGCTAGCGCCATGGACTACGTCAGGTATCGCGTTGAGGTGTGCCAGGCGCTCTGGCGCGCACAAGGTCCTCTGCCTAAAACACCACCACCTATCCTTCTCCTAGTCGAGTTGGTGGCTATCCAGATGGTAGTCAACATCACGGTAATATAATCCATCACATACACCCGCAAGTCGACAGAATCGCTGATCTGGGTTTCCATAGTTCCGTTTAGGACGCAACGTCAGAAGCCCCAGATATATTCATCAAGCGACCAAATTACAACCATCTTAACATCCGTGTGAGCTGGAATGATGACCGTGATAAGTAAGTCACATCCAATATCAGCAATACATATCCTCATGCAACATAAGATGCACAAACTAACCGCGATTTTGAATTATTAAGGAACCCCAGGGCGAATTATCTTTGGCCAATTCCCCACTTCACCTACAACCGCGTCGAAGCTCTCACAAGCATCCAGACGATGAGTGCCAAGGATGCTGGGTGCACCAAGCGGGAACTGGTGATTGCCGGATGCCAGACCATTCCATATGGACACCCCACAAGATCTTTCTGATTATGGAACAAGACCCCTTTGAATAGGACAAGATTTTTGGATTTGATGGGGTTCCCAGGGTTGTTAAGTCACAGAGGTGTCCCAGAGAGCCAAAGACAGAGGAAACCCCGTCGAAGTCAACCGGAGACAAGGTTTTAAAAACTCATGGTCATGGAGGAGGTCAGAATGGCACCGAATGGAGGTGAAGGGTGCTCTGAAGTCGGTGGTCTCATCTCCACCGCAGTTCATGACCGTTCCGGGTGTGGCTCCAACCTCGGTCTTTCAAACCACCAGCTTTCTAAGCCATCCCGCCAATCCATTATCTATCTCCAACTAACTACCCATCTGCAGTATATTCCATCCTCCATATCCTCGACATCAGCCCTTTCCCAGGCTCCCCGAGCCCAAGCATCAAACCCTCGCAAACCACTCATCCAACTCGCATGATATTTGCGCTCACACTGGCCCTAAATCACCAAATCCGTGACACAAGTGGTATACACCAATGGTTCCTGGTACCCAATACTCGGCCAATTGCCTGTTCCTGGAGCTCTGTGATAACCTATAATGTTCCCACAGGCCTCGACAAAACCTACAATCTTCCTGCTGTTGCTCGATATTCTGGTTGGAATGACGTATCTTTCTCCGACACTTAGATCGTAGGGACAGATTTTGTAAGCTTTGGACATCCTCTCATCAGTACTCCCGATCGCTTTAGCGGTCTCAATTTGGATGCTTGTAAGAGCGCTGCCGCGATTGAAGGTATACTGAGCCACAGGCCAGATGTAAACTTTAGTCATGTCTAGAGATCTTGTGATTTTCGAAGTGCGGTCAGCTTCATTTCGGCGATAAAAGATGATTAAATCAGCTTAGAGACTGAACATACGTATTATCGATTCTTCTATCTTTACTCAACGGAATATGCGGAGTTTGGCAATGATTGCGCTTGATAAAGCAAGGCGGCGCATCAAAGTGCATATCGGCGCCGACGACGAACTATGGAGTGTTTTGGTATTAATAATATGCTTGTTGTAAGTTGGAAAGAATTAAATAGAATACCTCGAGGTCAGATACCATCCGCATGGTTTGCAGATGAACTGTGATGTGCCATTTGGAAGTTATGCTTATCCAATTTGAAAACGCTCGACAACCCAGACTGATGCCTGTTTCGAATCGCAGTGTTAGTACACATCATAGCGCCTTTTCCAGCCCGGTTATGTCGAAGATCTAGGTATACCGGGACCAATAAAGTAGCGCTGATAGAGTCCGGTAGCGTCCTGTGAATCGTCACCTGAAAATGGAAGTCAGAAACCTAGAACGTCGCCGATTAACGCGACGATAGCACATACATTGCCAGCTACCACTGTGGAAACAAACTCGGAGACCTCAGGAACAGCTCGTGTATCCACGGTAACAGTTTTGATAACATAACATGGACCGGCCAGTTCAGCCTCCCCATCATCTTCTTTGAAATGCGTAGTAAGTACGGCTTCTCGAACTGCTTTACGAAACAAGTCGTAATTGAAGAACTCCCGATAAACTGGCCTGTAGTTTTTTGGGGCGGGGGTATTGCCATCAAAAATGGTCTCCCAGCGGTACTCGCATGGAATCGAGACAATGAGGGATGTTGGATTTTTCGTGGCGTCGGTGTCCAGCAGGCGTGACTGATCCATGGTCGCAAGTTTTAGGGTCCAGCGGGCGCAGTTCGATCACTCTCGATAGTACCGGTAACGATGGTGTGGTGAGGAAAAAGAGATAGAGGCACGACTTTCAACGTCCATTTTGGCGGCCTATTCCGTTCCAGTCACGCTGCCCCATCTGCAGGTGAGGCAGGAAAATGATTGAGCACAGAACTTGCGACCTGTTACTGGAATCGATTTCCATCATTCGAATGGTCGTGCTTGTGCCAGAAGAGTGAGGGATAACTAAAGCAGCGTCTTCGGGGGTGGTTATGAGCCGACCAACGGGGGGAGCAGCGTCGTGTGCAGCAGGAAAGCTCGAAACGGCGGCGCAGGGGAAGAAGGAGGCATATTGAGGCGGCGAAAAAAAATTCGATGCTAGTGGCAGCGACAGAAGCCAATCTGTGGTGGTGAAAAGAGGTGAAGAGGTGACGAACATCTCGGGCCTCGATGTAGAAGTGTCATATGACCAACCTGCAGATCATGGTGTCGCACTTCAATTATAAGAAAACGTCAGGACTCAGGCTCTGGTATTCATTCTGGGGGTGATTTCTCAGTTTCGGGCGTTTCTCTCTTTTCTACAATTCACACTTTACAGCACAATTAGGCCATCATCTCATGAATAGCGGTAAGTAGTAGTATCTCGTTGCCTCTAGAGCCAGAGCAAGAACTACTGAAACATAATCTATTCTCTTCTACTCCATTTCTATTTTCCTATCCCCGTTTTCCCCAAGTCTCCTCCTCTGCCGTTCACAAACTCACTCTCGCCCTTAGCGCTTGCTCTCTCCCCGTCCCTAGACACCTCCATAAACGCTCACCGACACCCCACCAATCCCAACCCCAATCCACTCTCAGCTCGAAACCGCATAACCAACAATACACGGTACATTTGACACTTTAACTATATTCAACTTTACCCCCTGTTCGGCTCAAGAACCGTAGATAATATAATACGCCTCCATGGAAATCCCGAGGGCACCATTTCTTCACCCAAATTCCAAGCATACCATCCATAACATAGCAGACCAATACCAACAAAACACAACGACTTGAACTAGGTCTGACTTACCACTTACCACTCCACAAGCTTCCTCCAGCCCAAACCCCCGCCAGATAAGTAGTTACGGTCAATCAACCCACGCCAACACCAAATGTCACTCCCAACAGAAACGGAAACAAGAACACATACCGAGCGTAATCTCATTTCCATCACCCCACACCCCATACCCGTCACCCAACGCACGCCCCAACAAAACGCCACACCACCCCCGAGATCGTCAGCCTTTGTACCATACCATAGCGTGCACACAATCAATTGAGCAAGGAGAATAACAGATACTGCTCGCGCAAAGCAACAAAGCAACAAGCAAGACCAGGAAGCGAAGAAGCAAAGCTATGAAGCAAACTCAAAAGTCAAAAAGTCAAAAAGTCAAAAAACCTAAACCCAAGCCAACTCCCACTAATCTCCACTCCATCCGCAGCCTCCGCGTATAATCTACCCCCACCTCCCAATCCCCAACCCCCCCTCCTCCTCCTCCAACGCCAACCCCTCCTCCCCTCCCCCCAGCCCTAACCCATTCATCCCGGCGACATCGCCCATCACCACACCCTTCAACCACTCCTCCTCTCCCGGGGCCTCCCCCATTCCGACTCCCAAACTCTTCATAAACTCCTGACAACTCTGCTCGAACCCCGCTGCAGTGGCGCCCTCCACCTCCGGCCGCAGAAAACTTCGTGGGACCGTCGGGTCGATTGTAAACGCCGGGTGATCGGCGAGGGAGAGTGTTGGTGGTGTTGTGCGCGGGCGGGAGGGGGAGACGGAGGTGGGATGGGAGGGAAGCTGGTGAGGATGAGGGTGGTGACGATGAGGGTGGAGGGGGAGGAGCGGGGCGTGGGTGTGCGACATTTCGTTGATGAGGGGTTGCGGCGGGGGGGCGAAGGGGTTGGTGAAGGCTGGTTCTGTGGTTGGGTGTTGGTGAGCATGAGGATGAGCAGGATGAGGTGGAGCGAGTTCAAAGTTCGCCTCTGTGGTGGTATGGTCCGAGAGGCCTGATTGGAAGGAGAGGCATTCGGAGCTAAGACTTCGACGTTCGGTTTCCAGTTTCCTCTCTGCATCTTCAAGGGAGGTGAAGATTGTAAGAAGCTTCTCGCCGTCGACTAACACGTCATCAGAAATTCCAGCGCGAATGTGGCTTTCCAGAGCCCGGAGCGCTTGGTTGGAGACTTCCCAGGTTTTGCCGAGTTTCCGAAGCAGGATGATGCATTGCTCAAAGTTCCAGGTGCTGACTGGGGCATTTTCGAGGTAGTAGAGCGCGGCGGAGAGGACCATGTTGCAGACGGCGGAGATTGGGTGTTGGTCGTAGTGCAGCGATTGGTAGTGGAAGAAGACGTTGGAGAGGTGGTTTGCAGCCGAGTTACAAATTTCCCGGATGCGCGTGTAGTCAGCTGGGGAAAGACCTTGCGGGGTCATGAGGATCGGACGGAAAAGGTAGAGGATTGTGGAGTAGTAGAACATGCTGTGAGAAACACACAAAAGTCAGTTAATCTGGTAAAATCAATTGGCGAAAATAAAAATAAAAAGGGAGATTAATAGCGCACTGAAGACAAAGAACTGCGGGATTAGATCGCTCGTGGAGTTCGAGATGTTGCGGGAGTTTCTCCCGCCATTGCATTAGACGCTCGTGGAAGGTTTTGACTTTCAACATGCTAGGAGGAGGTTCCCGTGGTGATTGCTGAGCGAATAGGATTTGACCGAGGATTTCGGCGAGTGTGTAGGACTGGATGGAGATTTCTTGAAGATAAGAGGGAGTTCCGGATTCACTGTATGGCGGCCAGCTCTCCTTTTCGAAGGGTGTGATGACGATGGGTTTCGGGATACCGACGAAGCTGGACGGGAGCTCGGGGAGACGACCGAATTGCATGCACCAGAGCCTTGTCTGTTAGCGATAAGCCCACGGGGGAGGAAGGGTGCATACTTGTCGAGCAGAAACACTCCCCAAAGAGTGATTTTGCGAACCTCAATCTCGGTATGGGTAAAGTGCTTTCCAGTCTCTGCAGTGATTGGCACTTGCAAGCCCAAATCCAGTGCGACACGGATGGCACGGCCTGCGTACATCCATCCGCTGGAATCACGCCCTTTCCCGGCTTCTCGCAAGGACATAATTGCCAATGCCTGAACAACTGTGAGAGAGGGATTGTCTTCCTCTTCCTCCTGTAGCAACGCCTTTGCTTCCCGAAAGAAATGATCGCCACAGGTAGATGGATCTGCTGGATCGAGTCGCGCGGCAGGGTGAGACGTGTAATGGCATGCCAATGCGAGGATAGCGTTCACAAGCAGGGGTGAACAGTATTTTGACCGACGTCTCTCCATATCGCTGAGGAAGCAGTTTTTGGAAAGAAGAACATGAATCGGGTGATGCCATGTGAAGTACAAAGACTTCATGACGTCAGCATCAGCTCTGAGTATTGGGGAGAGCGCTCACAATCAGTTCCGAAACAAAGCGAACATCATCCGTCACATTTGTCCAAGGTCCTTCTCGAAGGCGTGATGCCCGTGGTGTTGAAGGCCGGGACGGATGAGCATGGATCGCAGACAAACTCGCTCTGCGTCCAAAGTGTCGAAGATGGCCCCCTTCATCCACCTCCAGCAACCCAGTATCGTTCACTCCTTCACTCGAAGATCGTTGATTGATACGGTCCGGCAGGTTTTGCAGGCTCCCATGGGCCCTGATGTGATCCACAATGGCCGATACCTCCTCATCCGGAGCAGAACGAATGAGAGCAATTGTCGAGTCCAGGGTATCAGTCTTCTCTCTGAGCTGCTCCATATCCCGCTTCAGGGTTGTCTTTCTCCGTCGATCGCTGTCCGTGTCGTATACGCACTCCATCTGATAGACGGCGGCGCAGGTAGAGCAAGCGGGTGAAGCGCCATCGCACTGAACAAAACAAAAATGGCGAATGTATGAGAGTCTGAAGGGGCAGCAAAAGCAGCGCGGAAACACAAAAAACCAATCAACTCAATCTAAATATCCAACAGATACACACCTTTGACTTGCGACGACGGCATGGTAAACATGCACTAGAAATGCAACGGCGTTTAGTGGTTCTTCCTCCCTCGGGGGTTGATTCGCGGCCTGAAGCCGACAGGGCCGGTGTAACTTCCCGTTCGTGTTTCGGAAGAATGGGCCGGACCATGGTGGATTGGTATCTTGGAAGCCTCGGAGCGGGTTTGGTGTTCCAAGAAAGGCGGCAGCGGAGTGGTGCTGAATCCAATATCCAGCGCGGAGGGCACGAGCGGGAGGTTATAAAGCCGCGGAGTAGGGGGGACTGCGGAAAAGGTCCTCTTGAAGTCCCTTGAAGGGAGACTGTTGTGTCAGAGCGAGGCCATTCGTGGCAAGAAGGTGTGGTGTAAAAGTGTCATCACCCGAGAAGCCATCGAGTAACACAGTGAGCAATCTTCGGTAACTGGAGGGTGTACAGCCACAAGTGAAGGACGGTTGCCGGGTGGTGGTGATATCGAGGCTGTTCGTCACTGGCGATGTGGTGAGCTGCTGAGAAAGCACGGGGCTCACGATGAGCTGCGTCCACGGTAATGGGGAAGTTGACCAACCAGAGAGAAGATCCGTTGCCACGGGTCCAGTCGAATCCGGGGGCCATCGCGGGCCGACTCGAGTCTTGAATCTTGTGTGTAAGGGGAAGATCGAAGTGAAGTGAGAGTGAACACATTCCTGGGGATGAGGAGTCGCGTCGTCCGTGGCGAACCTCGACAACGTCCAGACGACGACAACCCTGAAGACTGACAAAGACAGCAAAGAGCATGCCAATACACTGAATATGCCACCGAAATAAGTCTACAGAAAAAACTTTTGATCGGACACGAGGCATGCGTGACGCTCGGAGGACGCTTTGATGCATCTACTGATGTTGAGATGGACCGTTCTTTTCAAATTCCTCAGCACGGACAACATTATGGACCCGTCCTCAACGTATATTTTTCTGTTGTCTAGACAACGCCGCTTTTCAACCTCTGTGCTCTCATCTCTGTCTCTCCAACAGGCTCCTTAACGAGGTCTTGTGGGGATTTTGTCGGCTAGTTCATCCTCAAGCGGGTTTCTCAGCTTTTTTTCTCTCTTCTGGCCTTATCTTCCCCGCATTCTTCAGATAGGCTGAGCTTGTTTAAGCGAGAGTGTTTACAATTGACCCCAACCATGCAGAGTGACAAAGACCATCATGACGAAACATGACAGTGTCAGCACGTTCGAGATCTGTAGCAAGATCTGTCACGAATATAAAGTGGATGAATGTAATGTAATACATGATCAGTTCGTGAATCAAACAACCTGCACGCTGAAACTTTATCGTCTATAACCAATGACTGGTAGAATGTAAACATTGACCTGTTAGGCGTTGCTCACATCACTCGATACATCACGTGCCTCTCAGCAACTTCCGAGCGGCTCAACCCAAATTCCAAGCATCTTCGGCGCTCAACCTTGTAGCTTCCAGCACCTCCGGACACCTCTCCGCCATCACCACCACCCCCCCATGAACCACCCGCCGATATGCCAGTTCTGAGAAGTGGAAAGATCAACTGTTTCTCCTGCGGAAAAGCCTCCATCCCCGGTCCTTCCGCGTCCCGCCACCCGAACGGACGAGTCAGCTACTTTGTCTGCCCATTCTGTGAAGCTGACAACTACCGGGACGAGGTAGAAGACCCCGTCGACCTCTCGGAATGTACTCTTGAGCTGGGGCTGACATTGATGTTCACAGCTCGGTGACATCGTAGACTACGTCCCCGCTACCCCGAAACGCACCACTCCAGCCTTCGCGCACCGAGTACGACCGGAACCCGTGCTTCCAGACTCCCCAGCATTCTGCCGGACATGCCAGCACAACCAACATGTTGTTACCGCGCTGCTGAACCAATTCGAGATACCGCCCGAAGATGACCCGAAATACAAGCAGAAATTGGAGGTGGAGCTTCCTGCCTACAAGAAAATGCTCGAAGCGCGACATCCGCAGGTGTGCGAGAACTGTCGACCCAAGGTCTCCCAGAAAATCAAGAAGAGCAACTACGCTGCGAAGGCGGCCACTTTGGCTACAATGAGGGAGCGGACAGACGCTGCCCACAAGAAGAAACCGCCTACGTATGAAGCACGTTGGTTGACAGTGGTTTGGTATGTGCGCGGAGGAATGTGGATAGCTTCGCATGCCCTGTTCCTTGCTTGGCATTTGAGCGCAGCTATCCACCCAAATGGGAGCGATGGATATTTCGGGGATAACACTCCGCAGTTCTATTATTGCCTCAAGCGATCAATCCTCGAGACGAAGCTGGATTCATCGTGTTATGATACAACAGCCAGTCTCGTGCAGAATTATGGGCTGTTTTCGCTCTTGGGATTTTTCTGGGTGTACAGACAACGCCAGGTGGAACGGAGCCCCAGTAAGAAGCTTGGTGGTGTTAGCAAATTCCTCAAGCTGGAGATTGCAATGTCGACCCTGCGATTGATTTCATGGAAACTTCTCACACCTGGAGCTGTCCTGTGGACTGGAATTGCTTTCCAGCAAGCTCACATCATAATGGGCATCATTTACCTTATTGTGGGTTTTCATTTTCCTGTTCTCTTTCTTTCCGACTAATAATATTTGGACAGTTCCTCTTCTTTTCCGCCACCTCCCTCCACCTTGAGAGCCCACCTCCGTTCTCTCTCCGCGAAGCTACCTTCTCCGAACCTCCCTCCACAACCTCATCAGCATTCGAAGACCCTCTCAGCTCCCTTCAACTCACCGACACTCCCCGCCCCATCACAACAACCCCCCGACATCTCTCTAACACCATCCAGCCAACCCTCCAACCCATACTCCCCACCTCCACCGCCCACCAACTCCCCTACACCGCCTCTCCATCAATGTCCTACCGCGATCGCGTCCCCACCGCCTCCCCCGAACCCACCCCATACCGACAAACCTACGCTGACCCCGACGCCATGGACTGGACTCCCATCTCCTCCCCCACCAAAACCCGTCTCCCCTCTACTCTCCAACGCCCTCCTCCAGTCCTCCACCCCACTACCACCAATACCAACACCTTCGGCCCCTCCCCCTTTGCCTACGCCCCCACCCTCCATGCCGCCCTCCATCCAACCCTCAACCTCTTCTCACAACCTCCCAAAGCCTCGACCCCCCCTCCGGCTCCCCACCCCTTCCTCCTCCCCCAAAAACCCCACTCCACCCTCCCGTCCCTCGCCCCCGCCCGTTTCCACCCCCCCGCACGCCGCGACGCAGTCGAAGACGGCATCACGTCCCTCCTCTCCGGGCGCCTTACCCTCGACGATGCATCAACAAACTACGATTCCGACGCCTCCACCACTGTCCTCGACCCCCCTGCCCCATCCTCCTCGCCGCCAAAGCGCCCGGAAGAACACATCTCGACGCTCCTCCTCCGCGTAACCATCCTCTGTACGTCATGCTATATCCTCCAAAATCCCAGCTACTGGACGGTTCCAGCACTCCTGGCGCTCGTGTGGCGCGGCACAATGGAGTACCCAGATTTGGGGGTGATGACGGTGGCCGCGGCGGCGGTTGTGGCGGTTGGGGGTGCGGCGGTGGGGATGACGAAGGATGTGAAGGGAGGCGAGGTAGTCGGAGAGATGTTGGGGAGGGGCGTGGCCGGGGTTGTATTAGCTGGTGAGGTAGTCGGTGTGCTCGGGAGGGGTGTGAGGGCGCTGTTGGCTGCTGGTAGTGGTAGTAGCTTTCCCAGCGACGGTGATAGTGATGATGACGGGGATAGCGACGATCACGGCGTAGCGATCAAACAAGAACCCCTCGACCTCGAACCCTCACACACAATGCCAACGATGCCACCAACAACAATTGCAACAACATCACAACCCCGAAACAGGAGAACCAAGAACCCCAACCTCTCACAATCCGCATACAGCGCATACAACACCCGCTCACCGAAGAAATCGGCATTCCAAGCCCTACCAGCACCAACCACATCCTCATCAAGAATAGGAGCAGGAAGAGGAGTGGTAGCCACTACAACTACAACGACAGGAGCAGGAACAACAGGAGCAACAAAATCACCGTCAAAACGCGAAGGAAACACCAGCGGAATGTATGTTGAGCGCGGTCGCGAACGTGTTGCGCCTAGAGAAGCGAGGAAAAGGGGGAAGAGGGGGAAGAGTGTTGGTGGGATGATGAGTGGGTTGACGTTGTAGGGGGTTTTGTTTGCTTTTCTTCGTCTTGTTTTTCTTCTTGTTTTTCTTCTTGTTTTTGTTTTCTTTGCGATTCTGTTTTCGTTGGCTTTAGGTTTTGCTGGGAAGGGATGATGGACATGGCATGGACGGTGGAGTTGGTGGAGTTGGTGGAGTTGGAGAGGTTGGAGACATCAACGTTAGTTAGCGTTTTCTTAGAGTTTGCTGTGATCAGTCGCGAGAGTTACATCCTGGATTGAGTTTGTTCCATTTCCATGGGATCAGGATAGAGGATAATGATTTGCATTGTAGCTAGCACGCGTTTGTGTCTGACATTTTCAATTCTACTGAGCTGAGGTTATGCAGTGGAGCAATCAATCGTGGTTCCTATTGTGATGGGTTGGTTGGTTGAGATTCTGAACATGTGAGATTCAAAGTGGCTTGGGTTAAATGGTGTGGGGAAATGCGGAAACAAGGAGTGAATCGTATTTCATTAACTTCGTTGAATTCGTCAATCTCCCCTGCGCTTCAGCAGTGAACAGTTGAGCGTCGCTATGTCCTCCTCTATTGCCCAAGCTCTATGCATCCACCGGTTTCCTCGCCACCAAATTCCACCTACACATCCATGTTAGCACTCCTTTCTCTCTCTTACCCCTCTGTGAAGCTCAAGGTTGGTTATAAATATGCTGTTCACCAGACTTGGCCAGCTTCACACATTTTTCAATAAGCTCTGTTGATTCCTCCTCCGATTTTCCTCGAAAGCTCGTCATCACGGCCTTTCCATACGCCTCGAATACCGTTGTGAAAAAAACGCTCAAATTCAGGGCGACCCAGTCGCGGTATGCTCTGTCCATCTGTAACGAAGAAGCATAGTGGGATTAGGGCTTACGGCTGGATCGGTGCTAGGTCTACTCCAATGACCGTACTCCCGGGGTGTTCGTCGCCAAATTCCAGAGCCTAGATACCCGTTCCTGTTGGGTTTCATCAGAAGCTGTCCAACATATTCATATCCGCCCGACGAACCTGTCCCGCAATCCAACAAATTTGGCGGACCTTCCCGCAATGGAGCCAGGCTCAGTTTCCCATCCAGAACCTCCAGGTAAAGTGCGTGCACGAGATCAAGACGGTCGATTTCAGTCTATCCTCATCAACCGCATAACAAACCTCATCACTCGGCATCGCGTATTTCTCCTGCGACTTCCGATGGTACCGCCTTCCATTCTCATACACCTGCTCCCTAATACTCTCCGTCAAGCTCTGTGTACTCGACGCGAGGCTCACATCTTCAATACCGGAGTCATGACCAGCGCTGTCGTCGGTTGCGGCCTCCAGAGGGGCAAGGTTGTTGGCGAGAGTTGGTTCGGCCATTGAGGGTTGAGTTAGTGTAGGATAGGCGAGGATGGCGGCTCGAGGGCTCTTTAATCTGGGCTGTGAAAGCGCCGGATCTACCAGTACGGTTGTTGGTGAGCAAGTACGAGTACCTATATAGTACAGTAACTTACGGTACAGGATGTATGTAGGTGGAAGTGCAGTATGCAGATGACCAAATTGAGTGGTAATCATTCCCAAAAACTTGGATTTGCAGAGTGCTTCATGCACAGGTGCCAACAGAGTACATCGCGTGAAGAAGTGATGACAGGGTGGGGATACGGCACATGAGCTTGCTCAATCTTGTGGGTGAGATTTTGGTTCACGGTGTTCGCCCACGAGAGAACTGCGGCAGAGTAAACTAAGAGAGTAGTGGAACACCGGATTAACTGGTATTCAGAATGGTAGATGAACAAAAACATGGCCGGGGAGAGAAAGTTGCGGAAGTCCATGTGGTGGGCTCGGATGATGAAAGTTGAGGAAGTGAGTAGCTAGCGGGTGAGATCAAAGGATGAGAGAGAACATTTTTCCACACGCCACTTGTTCAGATATTCAAGCTTCAGGGATCCAGACGATTTGACGGTAAGACCTCCACAGTAGTTGGGGTGGCTCATTATTATTTCTCCTGGTTACAATCCCTGAATCTCGTTCTATCAAACCCAGTCACTCAGGCTTCCGCGCAACAATGTGCCAACTACAATCACTCCAGTTAGCAATCACCGTGCCCAGTAGGTAGTGCATATCCAGCGTTCACTCACTGTAGGATATACACGTGCTGTTCGGCCGAATACATTACTCTTACACAATCATCAATCATATCCGACACCTCTTTATCCGCGATGCCGCCGTAATTGGTCATAAGAGCTTTCCCATACGCCTCGAATCCAGTGACCGCGATATTGCACATAATGGCGCCCAATCGCCGTAGCTTCGGACGTTTTGGCCAAGCACCGATCGGCAGCTTAAACACTGTAGTCCGGTAGGTCAATTGTTGTACTTCTTCCCATCAAAGAATTCACAATCTTACCGTAAGCTTGGATATCCACGAACCCCGCCGCCGTCAACATCCGCTTGTAATCTGCAAGCTTGTGGTGCGGGGATACACCCATCTTTTCCAGCGAGGTTGCCAGTGTTGCCATATACTTATTCAATACGGAGTCTGGTGGCATGGTTCCATCGTCACAGTAAAGACTCTCGAGGGAATGTTCAGCAATCTCGACATAACCGCCGCATTTGCAGTGCTTGTACATTTGGTACATGTAGTGTTGCCAGTCCTTTATTCCGACTGCAATGTGCCGTGAGTGGATCAGATCGAAGTGGTCTTCGGGGTATAGCCATTCTTTCTCGAGGTCGTCGAGCTCGAAGTGGACCTGGATTCATGGTGAGGCGGTTGGTTTGAGGGATTGGGATCGGGGAGAGAGTACGTTTGGGGCTACCCATATTCTGTAGCCGCGATTAAAAGGTTGGCGAGGATCTTAAAGACGGCACGGGGATGGGGAAGTGTAGCTTACGGCTGTATGGGAGCAAGGTCTACTCCAATTACCGTACTGTCGGGATTCTTGTCGCCAAAGTCCTGTTCAGATGGTATATTAGACACATTTCCAAGCGCGAGTTGAAATGTTATTTACGAGAGCCCATATACCAGTGCCTATATTGTAATCAGCGCTTTTCCAGTTAATGTATAGATATAACTGTTGCTTACCGGTACCACAATCCAGTACGTTCGGTGGATCTCGCGTTAACGGTGCCAAATTCAGCTTTCCATCCAGAAGTTCCAAAAAGAAAGCATGTGTCATATCAAGGCGATCTTGCTCAGTCTATAAACGGAAATATCCATTATTTAGTCAACCTCACTCTTTCCAACCCATTCAACATCTTGGATCGCCCGAATCTATACCTCGTCACTCGGCAATTCATATTTGCCTTGCGATTGCCGATGATATCGGCGTCCGTTCTCATACACATGCTCCAATATGCTCTCCGTCAAGCTCTGTGTCTCCGCCTCGAGTGCATGTTCGATGCTTTTGGTGCTCTGCGCGGTCGTGCTGCGGGGATGGCGTCCAGGTTCGATGGCGGTGAGTCTGTTGGCGAGAAAGACGGGGGTTGGTACGCAGGCCATGATGGGACTGTGTGATGAAGGGCTGCCTGGAGAAATATAACTTTGGCTGGTCCAGAAAAGATGGAGAAAGGGCGGTGTGGTGGTTTATGAAGCGTCATGTCGAGACTCATCGGATGCTGTGGTGATCGAGCCGGTCGTAGAGGTAGGTAGTTGTCATGCAGCCACAGAATATGCGTGTTCTAGACAAGGCCTGGATAATGTGCAGGTAGCGGACCCTGGGGTCAAAGGATCTGAAGAAAACTTTCGTTCAACCGTGAAGCCGCGATCAGTGGGAGGAGAGTCAATAAGAAGATCCCCACAATCAGAGCTAGCCCGTAACGCCGATAGAAATACAGCCTCCGAAGCGGATATTTGGCTTGTCTGTGATCCGTGCACAATCATGCAGGCCAAATCGCCAAGCATACTTATCATTCATTTGAATTAGATGGTGGACACCCACCGATACCGACCCCAAGCCCATGCACATCACAACGGATTGGTTTGGCAGAATTACTGCCATATCCCACTACCCTGGCTAACACGGTTGTCTTGTTCGCCCTGGATGAGGATCAATCCTGAGAGAGTCCAAACTCTGGTATCGATGATAGCGACAGTGTCGCATCAAGCACACAGAGCTTGACCGACAGCATCCGCGTGCACGTTTACGAGAATGGACAGCGGTATCATCTGAAATCGCAAGGGAAGTACACACAGGATAGACTCTATTTGGTCCATGCGTTTTACTTTGAATTGTTGGATGGGAGGTTGAATTTAGCGCCAATGGAGGACGATACTCCAAATGTGTGCGCTCGGACGAGCGGCGATGAACAACTTTGGTGACATGGAGGATGAGGTGTCGGTGATGATTGATGGGTGCATTAGTAGCGTGAAGGAGGGGAAGGAGCATATTTACAACTTACAGTAGGTCTTTGATGGGTCTAGTGATGAGTTATTGCTGACAAGACACCATAGTTGGCATATTGTTGCCCGAAAGCCGGAGTGATGGGAGATCATCATGATCGAGGGACCTTGGAGTCGGATCGCATAGACTGATGGCGGATATCAAACCCGGTGCACTCGCTTGACAACGGAAGAATAGTCCGGTTTCTCATTTTCACAGAATTATGCCCAAGTTTCTTTCCTAAACGTAATGTCAGTGTCTGGTCTCTCTCACCTCCATCATTCAACCGTGAAAACCTGTTCTCTCTCCTCCTAGATCCCCAACCCCCAACCTTCACCATCCCAATCTCCTTTCCACGATCCTCATGTCCTCTTCTCTCACCAGGTGCCCAACTACCTACACACTCATTTCATCACCCCCCTCGTGTCATCCCACGCGACATGACCAACGCACACCCCACCCTCCGACCACCCCGCACTACCTCATCCCGCCCGCCTTCATCATCATCCACCCCGTCCCTCTCCCCGTCACCTATCCTCCTCACAATTCCGTATTCCCCCCTCTCCTCCCCATCATGACGTTCCCCTCCGCGCCCTCTCCCTCCGCCTCTTCATAACCCCAACTCCTCTCGTCTCCTCCCCCCAATCATCACCACCACCACCACTAACCCCCATGTCCACCCTCTTCTCCCTCGCCAAACGCACCATTATCATCACCGGTGGTGGCCGCGGCGTCGGCCTCACCCTCGCACACGCAATCACCGAATTCGGCGGCCGCGCCGCATGTCTCGATATCCACCCCATGGCGACCGGTGACCTCCCCGCCAACGCGACTTACAGCGTGTGTGATGTGACGAACGAGGAGTCTGTAAAAGCGCGGTTTGCTGAGATCCGGGCGGAGTCGGAGAGGTGTGGGAGTAGAGTCGAGGGGGTGGTGGCGTGTGCGGGGATTCAGCAGGTTACGGAGGCACTGGAGTATGGGGTGAGGGATTGGAGGAGGATGATGGAGGTTAAGTGAGTGTTGGGCACTTTTTTGATGTTGTTTTTTTGTTGGTGTTTTTTGGAGGGGGTTGCGGTTGGTGTTGGGGGTGAGGGTGATGGAGGAAAGAGAGGAAGACGGATTTGACTGGACAGTATTAACAACTCATCCAGTGTCCTCGGCGCTTTCCTCACCGCAAAACACGGCGCCAAAATCCTCATCGACGGGGAAACGCCTGGCAGCGTCGTTCTGGTCGCCTCCATGTCTGGGCGGATCGCAAACCGCGTATTTCCCTCCCTTTCCCATCCCATCCCATTATCCCCCATCCCCATCATCCCTTTCTCCTTACACCCCCCCCCAGTACCCTATCCCATACCGTGCTGTGATTAGGGATTGGTTAACAGAGAAATGAATACTGTACTAGGGCCTCAACTGCAGCGCCTACAACACATCCAAAGCAGCCGTACTCCAGATGGGCCGCTCTCTCGCCCAAGAGTGGGGGAAGTATGGGATACGGGTTAATACGCTTTCGCCAGGCGTAAGCATCCTCTCCCCATCCCCCATCCTCCATCTCATCATCCTCCATACCCCCGCCCCCTCCCCTCCCCGGGTCATTCACAACAAATGAAGTTGGACTAATGCCAACTCCACACAGTACATCCGCACCAACATGACCGACACGGTTCTCTACGAGAACCCAGACTACTACAAGACGTGGATGGCAGGTGCGATGCTAGGGCGGCTTGGAGTGGTGGATGATTTTAAGGGCCCGGCGGTGTATTTGTTGAGTGACGCGAGCCGGTGGATGACCGGGGCGGATTTGTTAGTGGATGGCGGGCATGTGGCGAGTGCGTAGACGTGAAGACGGGGAGAAGGGGGATAGACGGTGGTAGAGTGCGGGTTTGTTATATACAATACATCATACACTGGTAATTGATACGATTCAGTATCATACAAAGTTCCCACGCCACGTTCTCATATGCTCAGGGTATCAATCCACTCTCACGCCTTCACGCCCTTCGGCAACAGTTTGGCTTCTGCGGCATCCTCAAACACCTGTACCCAATTCTCGAGCGAATCAATGGTCCCAAAAAACCCCTTCCTCCTCAACTTCTGCGCGCCCAGCATCACATTATAAACCGTCCCGAGAATCACATCCGCAAACGCCCAACTCGCGCCATCCCACACCCTCTGATCGAGTCCCTCGCGATCTCGCAACCTCTCCCACGCCGCCACCACCTTCGGGTCTTGGCTCCACTTGGTGATAGATAACCGCAACGTGTTTTTGCTGTGTGTTTTCCTATCCCGCGGCGCCACGAGCGGGAGCGTGATGTCGTGGCCTTTCCAGTTCTCAGGAATCGTGGTTTCCCAGTTCTCTTCATACGAGGGAACTTTGCCGCCGAAATAGGAGATCAGGTGAGGCCACAGGCGAGACCACGTCGGAGAGTCGCCGTTGACAGCGTTGAAGGACTCGTTGGCGCAGTGCGGGGAGACGGCGGCCCATTCTTCAATGTACGAGTTGAGGAGTGCGGAGGACTGGAATTCGACGTTGTTCCATTTTTCGAAGGTGCCGGGGAAGAGGATAGGGGTGCCGAGCTCGCGAGAGACGGAGATGTAGAGCCCGATAGCGATGCCTTCGTTCATGTAGTTGCCTGCGGCGGCGCCGAGGATGTTGGAGGGGCGCACGACAGAGAAGGTGAAGTTGTGTTTTGGCGCCAGCTCGCGGAGGATGTTTTCTTGGCTGGGGGGTTCATTGTTAGCTTACGGAGAGAAGATTGGCAAGAGTTGGGACTACCGGTAGTAAAAGTTAATCAGCCCCTCGTACGGGCCATCTGTGGGCCACGGCCAATCCTCCTGCGCCTCCCCCGCAATCTCCCCATAATGCACACCATAATGTTTCGCCCCCGTCTGCAGCACAATCCGCTTCATCCGCCCATTTCCATTCACCTGCTCCAATGCCACCAAAAAGTCCTCCAGCATCTTGCCGTTGTCGTCCCACATTTCCTGCTGCCCGCTCCAGATCCCGTCGGGCGTTGAATGCTCCTTGTACGCCGTGAAGAAGACGTAGTCGACATTTTGCACGTTGTGCGATTTCAGCGCGGTGGCGATGGTGGAGGTCCCGGAGAGGAGGTCGAGAGGGATGTGTTCGACGCGGGGGTCGGCGGCGGGAGTGTTGGGTTCGGCGGGGCGCCGGGAGATGGAGATTATCCGCGTCCAGATATCGGGGTGCGAGAGGAGCACGCGGTTGAGGTGTTGTCCGGAGATTCCTGGAGGTGGGTTAGCACCGCTGGTATCTTCTAGATGCTCGGATTCATGGTATACCGTTGCCGCCAGTGATGATGGCCGTCAACCCGCGTGCCTCAGCGGGCAACACCGGGAGACCATGGTACGGGCCATTCGAGTAGACCGACGCTGTTCCTGACGACATGATTTCTTCTGGTGATTGTGTTGGATGGATATATGGGTGGATGGGTTAGCGGGCTTAGAGAGAGGTGACCAAAAGCTCCCGCATACATCCCAAGCTCTTTATATGTACCCTGGGAACACGGGGTATCCAAAGCGGACAGCGCGGATTCTGTACCCCTCACGCTAGATCGACATTCATCCCCGCGCATGAGATAGGGATGGTTAGGGCCCACGCCACCGAGAGCTTTGGAGACGTGGCGGGGAATTGGTGTGTCGGATGGTTCCTCCGATGGGGAGCTATGTGGGGCGCTGTGGGCTAGCATGAGGGACTACCTACAGTCATGGGATTGTAGGGATCGACGGGGGTGGAGAGTTGACGGGATGGGGAGCGAGCCGGAGTCGTTACCGAGATGGTGTGTAGGGCAAAGGCTGCGACGAGGAGTTGGTGCACAATTGGTGAGGATGGTATGGATGACCCCAACTGTAGCTCTGTACTGTATGTGTTGGAGCACACCACCAACGGACTTGTTTGTCTGGTTACGTCTTGGGGATAGCTAGCTCGAGTGGAGGGCCTCGGCAGCATCATACTCCCAAACCCCGGATACCATTGCTCCCGACGGGATAGGCGAATATGCTCAAGTAGTGTACCTTCGACTCCCAACCATTTTTTCATCATGATCCTCCTCCTTCGCCCTTCTCATCCTCCCCTTCCACTACCCCGCCGTCCTCTACGGCCTTAACTCCACCAGATTTGAAATCAACTCCATCAATCCCTCGGCACCACAACCCACCTTCTGCATTCACCACAATTCACTCCTCTCCGTCACTCCCCTCTGCGCAGCTGTGCCGCCTGGATACGGTTTTTTTTCTTCACGGTGTCCAAACACCCCTAAGCCCTGTCGATCTCGTATGTGTGTATTCCCGAAAGCGTAAATCTCCGTCCCTGCATGGTGTTTTTATACATCTGTACATACTCTATATTACTCTACATATTACGCCCTTTTGAGAAAACTCCGATGAAACGTCATTTGTTTGGGCACTTGCGATGTGGTCGGTGTGGTTTTCAGCGTTGTGGATGTTGATGAGGAATCAACGACTCGAGTCTCGAGAAGAGAGCCCAGGGGAGATGGGGAAGAGAGATGGAGAGATGGAGAATCCGGGAATATGGTATTTAAGGGAGATGCTGGGATTAGGTAAACATCATCAGAGTCGGATGATATCATGCGGGGTTCGGTCTGTCTGTCAGCTGCGAGATGCGGGATACTGTTTGGAGGGAGATCCGTGCATATACGCGCGCTAACACGCGTGATACCACGTTGATGCTCATTTGTAATCAGCCAGTTATCCGAAGAGGCACTCGAATAGATACGGGAGGTCATGTACCAGAACGCCATTCTTATTGAACAACCTGGATATAACGAGTGTGTTGCATAGTCTGTGGTTCGGCGGATTCTGTCATCAAAAATGGAAGAAGTGAGCTCTCAGCATGGAGGATGACTCGGCCAGTGAGTCGTTGTAGTGGAGGAAATGTGTCAAAGCGATTTACCTTGATTTCAACGCTATTGTGGTCTTGCATTGTTGGATAAGGATACACCATGATAATTACAATGCCATTCATCCAGTCCATAATGTCCATGATGCCGAGGAAAGGGAATAACGAGACGAGCGTGGGGGTTGCCTATTGTTCCACATGGGAGATGATACAGCATGATTATGATCTTGTTATTACTCATTATACTATACTGTGGATCAGGGGTTGTTCCAGTTCTTCCCCTCCCCAATGTCATCCGCAGCGGCAACGGCAAGACCATGATCATATTCTCCACAACGCCTATAACGTTACCTTCATCCTGAAGCTCCGCCCCATTGTTCCCCAATACCACAACCACCAAGTTGCTCTTCCATTGCCCCGTATCGGTAACAGCCCTTCATGGTCCCCAACCTCAATCCCCACACCAAAATACGATACCCCCACTCCACTCCATCCCCGCCTCAAACCATGCCACTTCATTATCCCACATCTCCCATCTTTCACGATACCAGGCATGTCGCCACAACCCTCACCTCATGGCCTTCAACTAGCCATCGCCTTCACAGTGGGTTATTCGATATGGTCCCGCTGTGGAGGGGTATAAGGTCTCCCGGGGATGGCTTTTTATGGGGCTACTCCTCAGCTCAAACCCAAACTCAAAGCATTTAGACATCACACACTCTCTTACATACGCACTCACTACTACTACTCCAACATCTCCATCTCCATCCCCAACACTCTCCAATACACCCCATCTTTGTCACCAGCGTCACCATGCCCCCTCCATCCGCCTCCCACATCCCCGGGCCCTCAACATCAACCTCCCCCCAAACCCACCTCCTACATCCCCACTCCCCCTCAAGCCCAGACCCCACCCTCACCCCCACCCCATCTCAACCGTGTAACATCTCCCGCCCCCACTCCCACTCCCTCCCGTCCCTCTCCAGCCTCCACCAGTCCCGCCAACCCCGTCGCCCCCGCCTTCACCACGCCCTAACTCTCCCCATCCCCGTCTCCCACATTCCGCATCTCAGCACGCGCATCGACCCCGCGAATAAACCAAATCCTTATATCGTGAGTCTCGCAACCCGCGTCAGAACTGCTGACGGTAAACCGAAAGATAAACAGAAGCACCGGTTCGGGAATGGTATCAGCAATTTCAGCAATATTACGCAGCGGAAACCACGGGACCGGATTACAGAGCCAGTGCCAGCGCCAGAGGACACACACACTCAGAAGGGAGCAACAACAACAACAACAACAACAACAACAACAACAACAACAACAACAACAACAACAACAACAACAACAACAGCACAGAATGGAGTACCTACCAATGGACCAACCACCCACAGCCAGCAGATCCCGCCCGAAACCCCAAAGAAAGACACGCCGCTGACTGCTTTCCACCCCTCCGTGTCTGCGACACCTGGGATCGGGATACTCAGCCCAACCGGCGAGGATCCCGCGTGGGCGTGGTTGGTTGCGGAGGAGGAGGTGAGGGCAGGAATTATCGAGGAGGGGTTCTCGCCGGATGATGCGATTATTCGGAGGGGGATTGGGGCGAGTGTGGTGGAGGTGATGAAGGTGGAGATGGTGGAGATGGGAGAAAAATCCGAATTGTAAAGCCAAGATCATTCGGTTTGGGGACCCCACAATCCCTGATGAGCATCCCTCTTTACTTCACAGTACCAATAATTGGTCGAAGGTGGATTATACCCGTGGATTCATCAAGTATTTCAGGCGGGAGCTCGATCTGGTCGTCACGGCCTAGGTATTGATCTCGAAATTATTGGGCGAAGAATGAGCTACGACGGTACTTTTATCACCATCTGGTGGAACCTTACAGCAAACTTGGATTGCATTTATTGAGAGTTCATGGATTATCTACCAGGCGTACTCAAAAATAAAAGCTTGTCAATGTTTCTGATGTGGGTCTGTGAGAACCTACATCGCATCTACCGACTTGGCCCGTCCGTCGTTATTCCTCACCCGGCCAGCACGAGTTACATTCCACGCTCTCCCCAATGAAGAAGAGAGCACTCCACCACCCTTAATCCACGTTCGTCACCAACCACCTGTTGGAGGGACACATACCACGGTCCCTCTACACTGGTAAAACATGCAGTGCTCGATGCTGTTGACGTTGGATCTCCGCCCTTCAACATGAATCCCCAATCCTCTCCCCTAGCATTTCACCACCAACTCCTCAAGTTTAACCCAGAAACTGCATCACGATTCTCCACGAATCACCCTCTACATTATATACAAGTACATCACCGTAAACAACGAATCGAACGCGTCAGCTTTGACCAAAGAATGTACAAGTAGTAGTACTATACATGGCAAGGACACGGGGCATGGGATAAAGAGGCGTCGGGTGGAGGTGAGCTAGATGTGGATGTGGATAGGAATGTAGATATGGATGGTTCGGAGTTTTGGGCGTGTGGGGAATGGTGACGATGATGATGGGTCCAGTAACATCATTAACAAAAGTACTTTAGTTTAATTTTAGTTTTAATGTAATCCTATTTGCAGCTTCTCAGCAACATATCCCACGTGTGGAGACTCAGCTCGCACTTATCCCCAATAGCCACCGTATACCCATTTCCCCTTTCCCCTTTCCCCTTTCCCCTCCCTCTCCCTCTCCCTTCTCTCCCCCAACTACGTAAACCCCATCTCGGCATACTCCATCATACCCATCCCCTGCTGCATCATCATCATCTCCATTTCCCCCATTTCCCCCATCTCCCCCATTTCCACGTCCACCGCATCCATCCCAACCCCAACCCCCTCCATCCCCATCCCCTCCATTCCCTCCATCCCTTCCATTACCATCTCCATCTCATGCGGCTGCATCGCGACCACGGCCATCTGCGGCTGTGTTCGGCCGAGCTCGTCGATGGACGATAGGTGGGCGTCGATACGCGGGATGAGGGAGTGCAGCAGGGAGAGGTGGGTTATTTTCTGCTGGGGGGCGGGGGCGGGGACGGTGGAGCCTGGTTGTTGTGGTGCTGTGGCGGGGGGTGCGGGGGGTGCGGGGGTGGTGGAGGATGCTGCTGCTGTGGAGGGGGAGGACTGGAGATCACCCAGCACCAAGCGGGCGGTGTCCAGCAGCGGCATTGACGAGGAGGAAGAGGAAGAAGAAGAGGATAATCCACCCCCCTCCGCCAAAGCCACCGGTAAATAGCACATCAACACGGCCGCGAGCACATCCTCCGCTTCACCCTGTCTCGCGCCCCCCGGCTGAAGCTGGATCACGTCTACACACGCCTGCAGCAGCACCCTCAGCATCTTTCTGGGCCCGAGCAAGAACCGTGAGGCGGTCAGCAACTTCATCGAGAAAACTGCGGGTGGGGGGGACGGCGCAGATGGTTGCCATGTCGCGAGGAGGGTGAATGATGTAGTGAGGGTTTGTGCGATCGTAGAGCCGTGTTGTACGAAGCCGTCGAGCTCGTCTTTGCTCGGTGTGCTGGATCGTGTGAAGTGTTGCAGTGGGCGCAGGCGAGAGAGGAGTTTTAGCGCTGTGGTGAGGTTTTCGGGTTGTTCGGGTTGCTGCTGTGGGTGCGATTGGAGGTGGTGGATGACGGTTGTGAGGACGGTGCAGAGTTGGCGAGCTGGGATGGAGATGGCGGTGCGGTGGGCTTCGGCGGTTTCGGCGGTCAGGGAATCGCCAGTGAGGATTAGGGGGGCGAGGAGGGCGAGGGCGGTGGAGGGGTTGGTGATGTTGGCCCAGAGGTGGGTGCTGATTACTTGGAGACCCGCGACGATGGAGGGGAGGAGGAAGGGTTGGAGGAGGAACCCGAAGGCTTCGGTAATGATTTCTTTGTCCAACACGCCTTGTTGGTAGGCTGCTAGGGTCTGGGTGAAGAGCGTGGGGACTAGGTAGTAGAATTCTTGGGGGCTGCAGGAAGACATGAGCGAGTCGCTGATGCCTTCGAGTTCGAAGAGCTCTTTGATCCACCCGCCGAGAGAGGTGTAGCGGTCGGGTGGGAGGGAGTCGATGGGGGAGTCGTGGATGGTGAGGAGGGTTGCGAGGAAGGATTCTTGCGGGAGGGGGTGCGTGACGTAGAGCGAGGAAATGGGGAGGTTATAGCGTCGGATTACCGTGAAGACGAAGAGGAGTATGGAACCGAATTCTTCATACACGGGTTGATATTCGCCTGAGCCTATTAGCTGAAATATACATGCTTCGCCACTGACGAACTTACCTTGATCCTCCTCATACCGCCATGTATCCAGCAAATCACACAGCGGCTCGAGCAGCTCCGACGACTTGACAAACAGCAGCATGATATCAATGGAACTCGTCTTACGTGTCAAAAAGCTGCAAAAATTCCGCAACGGCATCGTAGCCCGTGTCTCACACATTCCCTTCATAATCTTGCCTTGTTGTCAGCCATCCACCCCATCCCATCACTCTATCTCGCACCAACCAACCAGCAAAAACTCACCTCAAATAACGTCCTACACACGGCGCCGGCATTTCCCTCCATACTCTCAATCTCCTCCAGCAAGCGATCCGCCCTATCGTGATTCGCATGATACTGTTCCTGCAGCAACTCGACCGTATACTTCCCCGACGCAGACATGGCGGACACTGGCAACTCTCCCAGCATTGTCGTAATCTCGGACTCATCCACAATCCCATGTAGCGCACACGCAAACAGAAAATCCGATCTCAGATCCACATTCATATTCTCTGGATCAAACATATCCTGCGTATCATTCGGTCTGAGGGAGTACGGGTCGAATCTACTCGGGGAGATATCCTGCAGCGCGCCTGTATCCGCTCGGAGAAAAGCCTGCGAGATGGCGCCGGAGAGGATTTGCGGGTATTGGGAGAGACGGAGGAGGATTAGCGGGATTTTATTGACGAGGAAGGAGCGAAGGAGCATTAGGGTTGCTGGAGGCTCCTTTTTGTGGACTGCGTGGGCCACGACATCAATCACCGCCGTCATAAAATCCGTCACCATTTCCGGGGTCGAGTCCTTCCGTATCGTCAGCAACTTGTAAATCCAAGTACTCCAAAGATCCACGCACCTTATACCGGCTCAGCAAATACCCCACCACATAATTCTCCTCGACATTCGGCACCCCAGCGAGCTACTCTCCATTAGCCTCCCTTCCTCCCTCACCCCCCACAAAAAGAGAAAAACCCACCAAGCTACTCAACCACACATACAAATGCGCTCTCGCACACACACCAGCCTGGGCGTCCCCCAACCCCATCACAATCCCCTCCATCACCTCCTCCTCCCTCCTCTGTCCCTTCATCACATACATTTCCCTCAGCTCCTCCAACCTGGGCACCAGCACGAGCACGCCAAACACCTGCACACACTGCAGAAACCCCTCGAGGGCGGCCAAAAACGCGGCCGTGCGCTCCCGCTTCCCGCCGGGCTGGCTGAGGAGCTTGATGACATCTTCCTGCGTCGCGAACGCGATGACAAGCTCGCCGAGAGTCTCGATGCGGCCGCGGTGGTGGACCGAGATGGCGTCGGTGAGGATCTGAGAGTCGCTGGTGGTGGTGGTGGTGGTGAGAATGGCGTCCATCCAGATGGTGAGCGAGTGGAGGACGGTCCAGATGGATTCCGGGGCGCGGGGCTTGCCAATGGCGACGGAGTGCACGAGGACGAGGAAGACATCTTGTTCGAGGGCTTCACGGTGGATTGGGGGTGATGTGGTGGGGGTGGTGAGCCCGGAGGTGCGGAGGAGCTCGGCCAGCACTTGGGAGGCGGAGAGATGGTCGCGGGTGAGGAGCCATTGGAGGATTTCGAGGTGGAGCGGGTCGGAGCGGCCGTGGATTAGGGTGGGGGAGAGGATGTGCTTGGTGAGCGCTGAGGAAGAGAGTGGGTGCCGTGTGTGGAGCTGTTGGAAGAGGGTTTCGAACTGGAGGACGAGTGGGTGTTAGTGGGGTTGGATGGGGAGAGTGGGGGGGGAGGGGGGATACTTCGCTGATAGAGACGCGGCGCCCGAGACAGAGCTTGAAAAAGCGGTGGTAGGTGTCGTCCGTGGGCGTGGGGATGGTCATGGTGAACGACAGACTCGGAGGAGACGTCCAGAAGCTGGCGCGTTGTGACGCGGTGCAGGGATTGAGATAGAATCGTTATACACCAAAAACCAAAGTAAAGTAAAGCCGAGAAAATCGCCAACAGTTCACGTCCCTACCAGCAGCCAGTCCAGTTCAAAGATCAACCAGCTATCAACGTCGCCCAAAATAGTGGTGACAACACTACGCATTGCGCATGCCAAGGATCCAACTCCCTCAACCCCATCACAGTATCTCACTCTTTGCACTAATCCCTCGCAGGATGACTGTTCTCCATCAGATGTCTTTTCACCACTAGAATATCATGCCCAGTACTAGACAGACAAATTGCAAACATTCTATATCCTGGCCTAACCTGACATGAAACCCCAATTCCATCCTCTTAAACATCACCCCCGCCACACCTTCACCCTTTACGCTCCACGCCACCACAACCCACGGCAAAACTATCGCCAACGGCAAAGAAAAACGCCCCAACGTCCCAACACCCCAACACGACCCGCAAAGCTCATCTAAGCGACTCCGAAGAAGAAGAAACGTAAATATATAATACCTAAACTGTACTAGTATATACCCAAGCATCAAAGCATCAACCCCAGCAACTTTAAATCCCCAGACCACAGACTACTAAACATATACAACAAACACGCAAGTAGCCAACTAACAAAAACGAACAAGTATAAAACAATATAACAACAGTAAAAAAGATGTAACAAGAAAGATGACGACAAAAGCAAATAAATCCAAAACCCCAGCAAACCCCCGTAACCCCTCAAAACTCCGCTTTGAAAAAGCAACCCAAAAATCAACCCAAACAAGTAATCAGAAACCCAATAAAATAAAATCGACTCAAAAATCATCAACAAGAAATCAATCAACAGCTGGAGCCCAAGATCCCCTTCATATCGAAGCATCATAAATCTCATCCCTTGTCGTCAACATCGTCATCGTCGTCATATCCCATCTCATCTCAGCTCTATGTCCCCTGCTTCCATCTCTGTCTCTTTCCGTTTCAACTTCTGTCGGTGCTGCCAAAATCCATCGCTTCTAATATCTCCTCAACGTCTATCACCAAACCCCCTTCACCAAATATCACCTCACATCAAATCACTATTTTCCCCTCTCCGCCTAACTCCACCCCCTCTCCTCCCTTCTCCTCCACGCCCTCCCGACGCCATTCGTCAACCTCCTCCACACGACCCCCTCGCGACTCTCCCTCTTCGGACTCTTCTCCCCCGCGGGCGGTGTTGTCGGCGGCGTCATCGGTCCCTGTTTCCAGCCCTCCTCCTCCTCCCCGGAATTCAACGCAGGCGATGGCCGGCTCCATCCCAGTGTTGTCGAGAAAGGCGATACTGTTCGCTTAGCGTGGGGATCGACTGGTGATGGCGGTGATGCGGTGGAGGAGGGGTGGGTGCGGCGGTGGAGGCGCGAGTCGAGAACAGGTGAGGAGGCGAGGTGGAGGTTTTCCTCGGAGTGGTGGGAATGGCGGAGGTGCGGGAGGCGGTGGTGAATAGGCTGTTGTTGTTGTTTTTGTTGTTGTGGCTGTTGTTGTGGACGGTGGAGGATAGATGGGGGTGCTGATATTGATCCGTAGAGAGCTGGGGGTTGTGTAGGCGTTATTGCACAAGACGATGACGACGACGGAGTAACGAGTGCGTTATTCGATGGTGACTGATTTGTCTGGCTAGAGTGGTGAAAATGTGGATAATACATTTGGTGGTGATGCACGACATTGTGGTGCATTGACAACATTGGCGATGTTGAAGAGCTTACCGATGAATACGGCTGCGAAAAGTATCCCGACGATGACGACAAGCTCGAGTTCTGGCACGGCGGGGTTGAATACGAGCTCGATGACGATGGATCCCATGAACCATGGTGGTGATCTGAGTTAGAGGGAAACTGGTTCGAGCTCTGGGATTCCGCAAGGAACGGGACAAGCACGGATTCCTGCATCAATTCATGTATGATATTGACTGCTGGGTCGAGCGACTCTGGTGGGGGAGGCGTCCGACAGTTCGGTATCGACAGAAGCTTATCCCGGATTGAGCACGGGAGGTTTACTTCTCTTGGGCCATTGGGAACAATATACGCATCCAGCAGCTTCTTCCATAGTTTCCGCACGAACGCACAGTCTTTCGAGTCTTCCGACACCGGCGCCGCTGAGCTCCCGACCACAGCGTTATAGTGTTTCCGGTATCGGCTGGCATCCATGGTAAACTCAAGTGTTTCAAGACAATGGTTCTGCGAGAGATAGGCCATGAAGGCCGACAGCGTGTATGGAGGTGGAGCAGTGTTAGATAGCACCTCAGACAGCGTCGGCTGCTTAAAGCAGCAGGGCCCGGCTACGTGCATTCTTCCGACACCGTCGTCGATGGAAATGTCGTCCGAGGAGGAAGACCCGTCGTGGGCTTTTCTGTGCTGCTTCGCGGGATCTTTAGCAGAGCGATCGGGCGAAGTTTCGCGGGACGAGACCGATATATCGAGCGACGGGGTTTTCCGCTGCGACGACCGATGGATCCGCGACGACGAGGAAGAGGGTGATGAGGAGGGATTGTGGTGACGGTGGTGAGAGTGTTGGGCGTCGTGTCTTCGTCCGAAGCCAGTCATGGCCGTTCTGCAGCGTTGTACCAGACGGTGGTGGAGGTGGTTTGTACAGGGGAAGCAGCAGATTGGCCAGCCTCAACGGCGACCGAGACGGTGACGACGCAGCAGGCTTAGGCTGGAGAAGGGCCTCGAGGGGCGGGTAACAGGATTTTTGTTGGGGGAGGGATTCCTTTTTTTTGTGAAAAGTAATCAAAGACGGTAGCGAGCGTCGGAAGGGAGGAGGAGGGCGGGAGGTTTCAGTGCTTGTGTTTTTGTGTTGAGTTGTGTTCCTGTCTCGTTACCGCGGAGGGGAGTGTGTGAGAGAGAGAGAGCGTGAGGAGGGTGGGTGGTGGGTGGTGGGTGGTGGGTGATGGGTGATGGGTGATGGATGGGTGATGGATGGGTGATGGATGGGTGATGGATGATGGCCGGTCGGACTTCCAGAAGACCAGTTGCGCAAGCTTCTTCCTGGCTCCACTGGTGCTGGCGCCGTTGGTGCTCCTCCTGGTTGGTTGGTTGGTTGGTGATGCGTGTGAGCTATGGACCGCCTGTACTACAACAGTACACGCCGGTGTGTGTGAGAGAGAGAGGGGAGCAGAGAGAGAGAGTGTGTGTGTGTAGTCTGTCCCTGTGCGTCGGTTGTCTCTTTTCTGTCTGTCCTTGATACCTGGCGGGTTATGGGTTGTTTGCCGCTACAACACGCGAACAGACGGTGGATGGCGAGAGAGGTGGATTAAGGTGCACTCCTTCTCGAAGCCTCGTCCTCAACGGCGTGGGCGTGCCGTGAGACGTCAGCCCACTCCCACCGGCCCCAGTCCGTCTTCCGCATTGGTCGCCTTTCGCCACCCGAAAATCTGCTAATATTCCTCCCCGCCGATCTCCGCCCGTCAAATCACCCAACCCCAGCAATGATGTTACAGCCGTACTGTAGAGTAAAGTGCGTAACAGTGTTCTAGCACCGTTATACACATATTGATATCAATCCAATATCAATATCGCCTACAACAACCTCCACCCCAATCAATCCCTCAATCAAAACCCCCCAGATCTTAAAACCTCGCAAATCCCCTCCCCCTCCCCCTCTCCGCGTAACGAGGCCACGTTTTTCTCCGCTCCGTGGAAGTGGCCTCCAGTTCCAGTTTTAGTTCCAATCTCCACGGCATCATCCTCATCATCGTCAACCAGTCCCAAATTTCAGCTCTCCGTGGCCGCGGCCGGAGAAACCCCTCCGTCTCGGTCCCCCTTCGTCTCTGTGCCCATCATCATCCTCGTGATCCCGGGGCAATGAACACCCATCCTCCACACCCCAATCCCAATCCATGTTATGTTATGTTTAATTCCATTTCCTCACCCCTTCGCCCCCTCCCCCCCCACCCATAAAAAAACCACATTTTGT
>ML220125.1:168968-197217 GCA_004786065.1 Ascodesmis nigricans
TCCAGATGTGCATTCTCTCTCCCTCTCTCGCGCGCCCTCTGCATGCGCTCACCTGCAGGCGCGTTAGCGTTGGTGAGAGCGTCAGCATTAGGACCGTTAGTGCGGGTGCCCTGTGGAACGATGGAACTGGAGCAAGCGACGATGCGGGCACAGGCTGGGATAATGGTGGGTCCAGGAGGGAGGATGATGATGATGAGTAATCGGCGGTGCGGGGTGGTATGTTTAGACCTCCTGGGAGGGGACGTCATTGGTGTTGGGATGGGATGTGATGTGATGAGAGGGCAATGGTGACTGGCAATGGCGTTGTGTATACAATGGGATAGTAATACTGTACTGGCTGGGTATCGGATACAACTAACTCTCACGACCTCTCTTCAGGACGCGGGCTACAATTCACCTCCTACCTTCTCCACCACCATCTCTCCCTCTCCCTCTCCGTCTCCCTCTCCCTTCTCCCGGCCTTCCATTTCCCTCTCCATCTGCACCCTCCATCTCACCCCCGTCTCTACCGCCGCCGTCCCCAGATCCCAACCCGCCCCTTCCAGTCCCTCCACAAACTCTTCCCATGCAATCACCACCTTCCTGAGCGTGAACTCTACAATATGTATCTTCTCGACCGCCATCAACCTCCACCACGGTTTCTCGGGCACGAATTTCTGCAGCTGCGTCAACTCGACCGCAACAAGGAGCGCATGGATCCACGCTTTTATCGTGTCCTTGGTATCGGCGGATGTTTTCAACACGATCGTGATGTGAGGATGTATCCCCTTCCCTCTCAATCCAAATCGGGAAAATGAGAACGAGGAATGGGATTCCGGGGGCGGCGAGAACCAGAGGAGGTAGTTCTCGTTTTCCAGGACAGTTGCGAGGGAAGTGATAGTTTCCGGGGTCGAGGCGGAAACGGGGATTCGGTCGACTTCGACGGTAAATTCTCCGGCTGTATCGCGTCCTACAGAGTATAGGAGCGCGGAGAATTTTGTAGATATTTCACAGGTGCCGATGACTTCGTTTCCCCACCGGAGCGTGTTCCCGGTGGTCAGGATTCGCTCGTATGCCGATGCCTGCGCCGGGGTGAGGATGGTGGAGTCATTGTGGAAGGTGGCGAATAGAATGCTTATGCGCTGCCGGTTGAGCGTGTTGATGGAGACGCATCTGACGGCTTTGTAGTTTGTTGCTAGGTGCACGATGAGGAGGAGGATAAGGAGGGTCCAGGTGGATAATGGCGACGTGACCTGTGAGACGACAAAACTTCCGACCTGTGTGGTGAGGTACGTCAGCTACCATTTTGGTTTGTTGGAGAAAGTTGAGAACAGAAAGTGCAGGCGGAGTGAAGTTGTGATCATGAAACGGTGATCATGGTAAGTTGCGCCCAATGATGTAATCACATCGTCCTACGTCGAATGTTACTCGCAGATGCAGGGACTTCAGGGCGCCTGCGAGTCATACGCTGCCAGGAAATTTTCTGGAAGGCTGAAAGAAGCATAAAGAAGGATCGGAAGACTGCTCACCAGCATCCCGAGCAAACTGATGACTGTCTCCTGACTTGAGTCCTTCACCGCCGGTCAGTATATCGGTAGTATCCGAATCCCATGTTTACGCCTTGATAAAACCTTGGAACTTGCCTTTGCATTAAGCTCTGCCACATTTCCCGATTTTGCAAAATGCACACTGAGCGAAGCTTTTGATGCGCCGCCGGCTACTCCACACAATGCCCGGAGCACACCTGAAAGGCACAGCAAACCCACCCTCATCAGCGGTGCCGGCACAAACAGTGGCGACAAACAGTCCATTACCATGGCCAAATCGTTGAAAATATCAGCCGCAAATCGATATGTTTTGCATTCAGCCTCAAGTGCAGTTCCGAATTTATGGGCGAAAAGAATGGTTGCCAACCGCCCAGCGGTGTCTTCGCCACTGGCGTCAGCGGGAACACCGAGAATGTACTTTTTTGTAGGAAAAGGGAGGTATAACCTTGTAAAACGGTAAGCAGTAAAGCGCTGGTGGCAGAGGCGTTCGCGTCCCTGGGTTGCTCCCCCGAGTGGTCAGAATGTGAGCCGAATGTAACCTCATGAAAGTGCCCACCCACCCAACGCCAAATCCTAACCTGCAGTCAGCTTTGACTACAATTGCGCTGTGAATAGAGTGATGCACCTTGCAGGACAGCCCGTGAGGTGAGAAGCTGTGCTATCGAGGAGGAAAAGGCCTGGAGGGAATCCTATTGAACCAACGTCAGGGCCTTGCACAATTCAACAAAGCACAACTTACATAGATCTGGTATCTGCAAGGCCAACAGATCTCAAGCTGTTAGCTTCCGTTGCCTTGCCTAGTTGTATCGTTGGCCATAAGGCCGACGAATAAAAGTCCGAGAAACCGCTGCACACTCGCTTCGAGAGCCGCCGGTGAGATGACAGAATACAGACCCAACGTAATCATCGGTAACGGATGACGGGAATCCAGCTGGAAGGAAGACGTTGATCAGGCGCTGGAGGACTGATGTGCGTTGTAGTGGGATCTGATGGATCAGTAAGCATTATTCTAGCAGGCAATCAACGGGAGATCAGCAGGCTACCGTAAGAGCATTGTCCTCTACTCTATACACAGCCGTGACAGTGCCGGATTCGTCTGATTCGACAGCACGGACAAGTTTCGTCATGGGGAGGGGATTCGGAGAAGCAAAAGAGATGGTGAGTGAGTGGTTGAGGAGAGGTTGAGCATGCGCAGCGCACAGCTGAGGATTACAAAACACAGACCGCAGTGACATCAACTTCCGCATCCACAATCCTCTGCATCCTCCTCCACCTCTGTCCCCCCCACAGCCTTGATCTGTCTCTCCTCATCTCGCAGCCCTCAACCTTCCTCGCATCCACCATTCGCAACCGCATTCGTGTCTCCGTCCAGCAACCACCACGCAACCCCTCCCCCACCACCATTTGCACTCCCACTCCCTGGTGCTTCAAACTCGCTGCGCCCCGCGCGCCTATCACTCCGGTATCTCATCCAACGCAAGCCTCTCCAGCTGTTTCTCGCATCGAAACAAAGCTGGGCGATGCAAGTTCGCTTATTGCTCGATTGTTAATATGGAAAGTTCCGCGAGAGTGCTCTGGGAATCATGGTCCTGGGTGGGGAGGTGTGACAAACATTGTGTGTCTGAAGTTCGACTACAGATGAGGTGCTCCAGTGGGTTGGATATATGAATCAGACGGCTTATTTTCCGCTCCTCCTGGCGAGAAGGCAGCAATCTGGGTGAAACAAGAGCTAGGGAAACGATCCGAGAAACGCAATCCGAGACTCGTATTACAAGCACAGACATAAACCGCAGAGAGACCAGTGATGCTGATTCTACTCAACAACAGAGAACCCACAGATTAATGTTGCCCTCTCCGAATTACACCCCGAACCATATTCCATGAAACCCATTCCCAGTCCTTCCATGTTCACAAACCCAACTCCCCATCCAATCCATCTCCCTCCCAACCCCCTTCTCATTATCTGACACCACACCATCCCGTCACGTTATCCCGCGACCCAACACTTTCCTGCACCTCGCACCCCGCATACTGCATCTCGCAAGCGTCCCTCATCGCCCGGTATTCGAGACCCCGGTTAGCCCATATCGAATACGATGCCTAAGCCGATAGCCTGGGAGTCGGGTTACCGAGAGGAGGGTGTTTGGGCGTTTGGCGCGGAGGAGAGCGGCGAGACCCGGGGATGCCGTGTTGGTGAACTTGGTACCGCAACGACGGGATGCGGATTCATGTGAATGGGATAGGATGGGAGGATGGGATGGTTAGTGAGTACTAGTGTGAGTGCAATATGAGATACGAATGAGGTCAAGTCAGTAACCGAAGGGCGGATTGTGGCGAGTAGAGAACGCTTCGCTGAGTTGATGGATTGATGGAAAACACACCACAGAATCAAACAAGTGACTCCCGCTTGTGGTCACGATACATCATCTTCCACCATCACAGCACCACCGTATCGGGGTCTTCTCCAACATACCGAAACCATACTCACCATCATATCCAATATTAACCTCCATCTCCATCCTGCCTACACTTCTTACTTGTGCAGTCAAATCATTTTCAGTCTGATAACCTCCACAACCGGTGAATAGTCTTTCCCACATGGGCTAGATATCCTTATGTTCTATTGCAACAAACGCGAGCGAATACTTTCCCCACGATCTATCAACATCACCCTCCTCCTGCTCCTCCTGCTCCTCCTCATCCTCAGCTATTCCCGTGTGTGTGAGCTTGTTACAGTACCAATCCCATCCCAGCGAGCCTCAGCCGGTCCGTGAGTGTGAGCTTGGTTCTGGTAACTAGCGCTCGCGGTGGTGGGGTTAGATAAGTAAGTAAGGTCGGAAGCAATAGCAATATCAACATTAGAGACGGACAGGGGGTCGGAATAGGAGATGGTAATGATAATCCGCATCACGAAAGCAGCGCAACTTATACTATTAGCTATCATCCATTATCGATTCTCCACAACCTCAACCTCGCCGCGGGCTTAAGTCTGTATATTCAATTGGTGGGGTAGTTAACCCTCGATACATCCAAGGATCCAAGAATTAGTGATTAGTGATGGCAGAGGTGTAAATACTGGTTAATGGCATTCATTTACCAGTAGGCTGTATTCAGTACCAACATTTTGCGAGGCGGGGCGGCGGCCTGGGGGTTCGACTCAATTCATATAACCAGAAGTATCCCCCCGTCCCCATCCAATCCTTTTGTCTATTAAAACGCCTCTACAGGTGTGGTGGCTTGATAGTCTGTCTGTCTGAAGCGGAATGGAAAGGCCAGGGAAAAAAAAATTTAAAAAAAGTTAGAAATATATAACCCGTCACTCGCTCCACGATTCAACCATGTTGATATGATGGCCTGGGCGAACAGGATTTTAATTTTGGGAGGGGAGTGGGTAAGTAGATTTTGACGCGTAGGTTTTGTGGGGTCTCATGGAGTGGGAAGATGAAATGGTAGGGTGTTGGTTTTCCGGTTCAATCCGTATGGAGATGGCATGGTAATAGAGAATGTATTGGTAGAGTAGTCACAAAAAGGTGAGCTGGAGCATTTTCAAGGCATACATATACCATGTAGAGTAGCTCCATCGTCAAGTTCTTCGGAAAAGATTTGATGCAACATCCTTCAACATTATTTAACTAACGATCCATGTACGGCTTGTGGTATTGAAAGCCTATCATCTTTGTGTGCACCTCCCACTGGCCCCTCGGGTCCCTATCGCAGCCAATGGATGATCATGATGTCAATGACAATAGCGCTCTTTGCATATGGCTCATGCTCGAGCCACTGTCGACCCTCGTTGACAGTGTCGCTCGAGGCTTCTATTTATCGACCGTATGCGCATAGAGTGTGTAAGGTGTAATAATGCACTGTTTCTAATAGACTCGAGATGGTGATCAGTAACGTCCGCGCACGTGTAATACAGGTGAAGCCTCTTGGGAATTCGCAGTTGCAGTAGATTTAGAAAATCGTTGTGTCCAATCTTTGACAAGTCTCGGTTCTGTCCTGTCATGAGTGGGCGTTTAACCAGAATATCGATCGCTTGTTCAAATGCCTCGCGGTGGGGAGCAAACAATCGTCAGTAAAAGTTATTACTTACGCCTTAATAAACTTACAACTTACCATGACAAAACCATTTTACTCTGTTCAATTTCTCACAAAGCCATTGGTAAGTAACGTTATTAGTATCCGAACATGCCTGAGCGCAAGTGAACTTGGAGAGAGCATGTTGTACCTTTTTATTCTTCTTGACGGTCTTAATAAGTTGGCCCGCATTTTTGATAAGCGCCTCCACCCCATCGTGAAAATCCAACTCAGGGACTCTGATAATGTTGCCGTAAAACTCAAGGTCCTCAGAGAGTGTCCTTGATGTAATCAGAATCTTTCCATGCTTACAGCGGGGTAAATGGTCTTTCAGTGGCGCACTGAACAACCAGGAACTTGAAGGATTGCATCCATCAATAACCAGAAGCCAGTGCATATTTTCGGGACTACTGAGCCAGTTCACCAAGACTCTGAAGGCGGATTTTGAGGCGGATCGGATAAACCGGTGCGTTTTTTGAACAGAGCGAACCAGGGACTCCCAACTTTCTGCAACTTCTTCGTATTTGTGGATACTATTCACAAATATCCTAAGATAGTGGGATAGTATAGCGTTCACAATTCTAAGAGCGCTTGCTTCCATCGTATCATGGCTTGTGGCGTCGATCCAATAAAACTCCGAGTAAATTGGCTGATGCCGATGGGAATACTCCAGTGCCACGTGAGATTTCCCTAAACCACCGATACCGCAAAGAATTATTTCTCTCCGCTCGCATAGATTTATGCCCGGATTTGAGTGGATTTCAATATCGCGCAATATATCGTCCAGAAAAGTTGGGATTTCTTATAAACGGAGCCGTGACATATGGCCGGTACTCTTCAAGTACGATTTTTATCTTGATTCTAGTCATTGCTACATTGTACTGGTAGCTTTCTATGGCGCCGTCCATCTGTGACTCAAGGAAGGGATTGGTCTCACCCATAAAATCCACTTATATCGGTTGTATGTTGAGAGCAATCTGTGATATGACATCGCCTGAATCTCCAATTGCATGTAGCGGGCAGAAATCCGGGCTCCCGATTCGTGCAGGTTTGTGGATCTCACACACTGATAGTTCCTAATTTTTCCGCAGCTGACAGACTGAACATGAAGGGATCGTTTTGAAGCAGTTTCGAGAAGTGATTGACTGGATGTTTTTGTGTTTACGGATCATGGCTGGGGGAGGGATCATGTCTCTCTGGGGTGTGTTTTCGGAATTGAATTTGAAAGTTGTTGAGTTTTCGTCTTGTGAACTTGCGGAAATTCTTACGTTGGGTAGGGTCAATCATGCCCTCGTATCGCATCGAGTCCACAAGGATTGACAAGCCTCCCCCATATTCGGCAATCATGTGAATCCAGTCCTTCAAAAGCTTGCATTGGACATCAAGTTCCCGATGGTATTGATGGAGACCGTCGCCTGCAGTGGCGGCTTCAGAGAATATCCGGTATCCCTCGAGCGTGACTTTCAGAAGTTGGTCTACGACGGCAGGCCCGGCGAGAACGGCGCCGGCAATCTCAAATTCGGGCATCGTCCTTTCGGTTCTTGCGGATCAAGACTGGATGTTCGATTCGAATGTTGAGTTCGGGTCTGGAGGCGTAAAAGGGTTTGGGTAGCTTTCGAAGCGTCGTTTTTTCTGTTCTAATCGTCTAGATGTCAGCTTGATGAAACGGGCCAGTGCGGGGGAGTACCGACACTGACGTGTCATGTATTCGGATGTGATTGGAGCAGTTCACAGCCCCAGGCTCGCAGGAGGGCGCAATCTTCCCAATGTTCCCAATTGAAGCTGCAACGCGACGATTGGGGCATATTTCACAGAACCAGCAGTATGGCTGTGTAGCATTTTCACATGGCGAGCGGTGGGTGTGCAATCCCACCCAGAGAAGTGACAACATTGTGGGAGTGAATACACGGCGAAGAATCTCTCTGGATAGGACTGTGAGGAGGACCGCGAATGCACTATTCGAGTATCAGCAAGCAGAATCAGTAGGAGTGAAGGAGATATTCACAGTAGAATAGTGTTTCAACCTCTTTACGGAGCTGAATGGAGATGCGGAAGATACGATGACAGAGGACAAAGCGAGCGTGAGATGGAGGGCATCTCATGGAAGCACCATTAGTTAATGGGGATAGACACGTGACGCGGTATCGAACTCCGTGTGCTGTTAATAGAGTACAACTCCTGTCACTCGCTTACCTGGCCGTGTATATGGCGCCATGGAGATTTAACACCCACAGTGAACAGTGGAACTGCGGATTGGTATGTCAACCAATGCAGCGCAAAATTAATATGAAACTGAAGGCGGGGATGAAGATTGGGGAGAAGAATATGCGAAGTCGTGGCGATGGGATGGACGTACACATAGCAGTCTATCAGCTCTAATGGCCAGATCAGGGAGATATACAGACTAAATACAGTAGGGCGACGAAGAATGCGAGGTGCTGAATGACGGGAAAAGAACAAGATCACGCTGGGGAGGAGATGTCATCGTAAAACCCTCAATAAACGAAAGAGGAAAAAAAAAACACATATCTAGCTTCTACTACGACATCACATTCTTCATTTTCACGCTTGCTCCACATAATATGGAATACTCTCCCCCAAATTCCAAGCCCATCTCCAAACTGCCCTCATCCTCAGCTCCATCCACTCCATCCTCCTCATCGCCGCTCCCCAATTACAGCCCCCATCCCCATCCCCATTTCCCCCATCCCCACTTCCCTCCCGCTTCCAGCCCCAAAAACCCCACCTCCACAATCTTCGCCACAACCGCATACCATACCATCCCGCGAATCTGCTCGCCATCAATTCCGACCACTCCCCAGATCTTCTTGATCCCCCATTGCACCCATTCGATCACCAGTCTTATCCAAAGCATCAGTATTGGAACAGTGAGTATCCGATGATGCCCGGTATGATGTTCCGGGGAAGTCTGAGGTTGCAGGCTGTGGAGCGGGAGAAGATGTAGCTCCGGATTAAGGTAAGCTGGAGTGAGAGCCGGGTTTGTAGTGGAGAGCATGATAAGGTTGACGCTGATGTTGAGATTTGGGATGGTGATACCCGTGGAGTAGTCATGGTCGAGCTTGTCGAGGTTGTCGTGCCAGCCGGTGAGATAGGGTCCCCGGTGCTTTGAGGTTTTGCGGCGGTGCGAGATAGTGTTGACGTTATTCGTGTGAGAGTGAGTTTGAGAACGAGGATGAGATGGGATCGGATCTGGGAGCTCATGTTTCTGGCTATACGGCGGCGGGGGTTGGAGTTCGAGTTGAGACTGGAGCTGGAGTTGATGTGGGAGTTTCTCCTGGTGTTGATGCTCGGACACGTGGAATTGCGTTTTGTAGCTATCCATTGGGTAGGCGTATGCCATCTTCTTCTGCGACACGAGACTTTGCCCCGTAGGGTGCCGTTGATGGGTACTAATCTCGATATCGTAACGTTTATGTTGAAGCTGACGAGGATTATGGTGGATTGGAGAAATTAAAGCCATCGTTTCGAACGCTCAGAGTATCGTGGATGGCGCGGAGATTAATGATTCGTGAATGGAGTTGTAGACTGAGTGGCGATCTGAGTTATAGAAGAAGGAGAAGAAATGCGCTGTGTGTAGAGAGGAGACGAAGACAACGAAGAAAAGGAGTCGATGTAGAAGGAAAAAGACGGAGACGGAGAGGATAAGACAAAGAAGAAGAGCAGAAAAAGTCGAACACGCGTGCTGGTATACCATCGCCTCTCCCCTTCTGCTACAACCACAACCCCAATCGCAATCCCCCAATAACCCCCATCCAGCTCTTCTAGTACAGTGATATTATAGTCTAGTTACCATAACCACACAGCAATTCCTCACTTCCCTTTGGTAGTTCAAGACTGCAAGCATAATCACAAGTCCCAGGGGCACAGGATCATGAGAATGTATACAGGGGGAATGTAGCAAGCCTTGCAGGGCACTAGTACTAGCGTTGACTTCTCCCCACCAGAAGAGGTGGGAGGGTGTGGGTGGGAATGGTGAAGGGAACGGGGAACGCAGGCTGGAGAATGGTGAGGGACTGTGTGCATGCAGGATCACTCGTACACCGCATGCTATGCCATGAACATTGTCGTGTGCGTGTGTGCGCGCTTAGCTTGACTAGAAGCTCAGAAGCTCTTGTACGGCCTTGTAAGTTTACTGATGGCTTCGTTGCAGTTTTATGGGCGATTGATTCTGATGGATTCTGATGGAGTCTTTCTTGGGTTCCCCTCCACCTCCGCTGGGGGGCTTATCACGAGTCCGCACTCCCACACAGAACGTAGAGAATATGATTGCACAGATTTCACGCGGTGAGATAGGATGGTGATGTTGTTGAATGCCGATATGTTGAATATCGAAATGTTGAATTACAGTACAATATGCTCAACCCCTCCACCGCCGCCGCCGCCAACTGACAAAGTATACCACCAACATACTAGATAACTTCACCAAATCCACCAAGTCTACATCATCTCATCATCCATAAACCCCCTCCCCCCTCCCTCTCTTCACAGGGCCAACATTCCAAGCACCACCAGGCCTAGCACCACCCGCATCAGCACCACCGGAGTCTGAAGTAGCAGGATCTTCATCTTGCATCCGCGGCTGGTGTGGATCCGTATCGTTTTGCCGAGGCTGAAGAGGTAGAAGTGGTAACCGGGAATCGTGATTGTCCAATTCGTTATTGACCATGGGTTCGTCGTGATCATCAAAGGTATCATCGTCATCATCGTCATCATCGTCATCATCGTCATCGTCATACTCATTGTCCTCGTAATGGTCATTTTCCTGATTCAGCGTAGCCGCGGCACCTACATGCCCAGCACCACAATCAGCACCATCATCCCCATCATCTCCCCCATCATCTCCCCCACCCTCGTCCGCATCACATTCCCGTAAGAAAACCCCCAACCTATCTAGAGTCGCGGCTGGGGACCAATCAACTCTCTCCCATGCCTCACGAAAACTTCTTTGCCATATATCGAACTCTTCAGGTGTGATGATATGTTCAGCGAGCGCGTGGTCGAGAAGCGCAGCGTTGAGATTGCGGAGGGCTGCGAGAAGTTCCGGCGAGGGGGAGAGCTGTGTTGCTGTACAGTGGGAGAGGACGCGGCATAGTGTTCCGGAGTCGCGAGAGGGGACATTTGGGGGGTAGCCAGTCACTGCCATGCGAGTTAACAAAACAAACCAGTCTGGCCGGGAGAAGTGACTATATCCAAACCTACCATGTATACACCCATCCTTAATCTTCCAAATCTTACTATGCAAAAGCAGTCCCGAGAGTCTGTGAACCCACCGATTGGCATAATACTTTATTCTCGCATGTTCCTTCACCCACCCCAGATCATCCGCCGACACATGGTGGTTGAAGTATACAAACCACTCGGTGTCCACCATTACATCTTCGCTTGTTAGCCATGGCTCCTTCATCGTTTTACGAATCGCAAGATATGCCTGGAACCAGCCATCTCGGAATAACCCAAAAGACCAGATATCGTGGGGAAGGGTGTGTGCGAGGTCGCCGAGAGCGGGATGCCGCGAGGGGAGGGTGTGGAGGAGGTGGTTTTTCCAGAACGAGTTGTCGGTAGTGATGATGAGATTAGATCGCCGGGAGACCAGGCGGATCGGGAGGAGAGAGTCAGAGGGGAGGTGGGTGAAGACTTGATGGAGGACTGTAGCGGGTCAGCGGGTGTGATGAGGGGGGATAGGAGAGGGACCTTCGTGCGGGAGGTAGGGGAGAGGGGTGGTAGGGAGATGGTTGAGCGGAAGGTGTGCGGAGGACATGGCATGAGGTGGAGATGCAGTGTTTCGACACCGCTTTTCCGGGGGAGGTTCCGTTTCTCGAGGTAGTGGTCGCCCAAGAGTCGATTTCGATGTTGTTGTTGCTGTTGCTGTTGTATTCGAAGCCATCAAAGTACCAGAATGGCCGTCACCCTCCGTGCCTCGCAAACGCCTTGCACATGCGGCTGGCGACCAGCTGTCTTGACTTGTGCGGCGGTGAACGGGGTGTCAGCCTAGCTGTTGGGAAGCTAGACAGCAGGAGGAGCAGCAGCAACAGCTGGGGACGCAGCCGGATGATGAGGGTGACGATAGCATTATGCGGGGAGGGGTGGGGGGGAGGAAGGGTGGGTGGGATCGATTTGGTGGAGTTGCGGGGAGTCCGGCCGGAGGTCAGTCAGTCACTGATGGGGTCGGTCATGGACGAACGACCATTAACGAACAAGAGCACCAGAGAGCTCCACTAGGACGATAGCACGCCATACAACGCCGTCAACAAAAGAAGGCTTTTGTTCTCACCCCGTCGGTATGGAAAAAGCGACGGGGCACTTCCAGCCCTGCGGAAAGCATCACTGTGGGGAGTGTTGGGTGGAAGCAAGTGTGATCGTGGGCGTGATTGTGATCTGACATGGACATCGCGTAGAGTTTGTTGCTGCCGATGCGGGTCCGTCGTTAAGTGGATGCAACTTCGCTAGTGGAGGAAGATACATAAGAGCTAGAGCACTGGCTGCTAGCGAGCTGTAGCGGGGGAATGCTGGGGGGCCATCGAGGGTTGGTGCACTGGAGGAGCACTCAGGGGGACTATGCCAGAGGATTACTCAGCAGACCGGGGGGGGCGCGGGTAGTTCAACTCCAATGATCAGAACATCAACATTTTTTGTAGTGGTAGGCGCAGGGCTCAGCGATTAAGGTTATCGTCTGGGCTTGCGTGTCAAACGGCTGGGCGTGCGTAACACTGCCGCAAAAGCGGGGACATCCCTGTTGATGGCGTGCGGGGCTTCTGGAACGCGAAACGAACGTAATGACGCTGGAGGGGACAGTGTGGAGGAGAAATGACGGTGTGAAACCTCAAGGATCACAGCGGATAACATGAATCAAAAATGTTTCGTTTGGGAGCATACATGCGCAGAAGCCGAAGAATGCGAATATGCGACATGTTTGTCATCTGCACGTCTGCATTCAGGTCGTGTGGTTGCATCGCAAGTTTTCAGCCATCTTCACTCTCCTCCGCCTCCTCACCACTCCTTGCACAGCCAGGCCGCCCACGACGCCCTGTGCCATCCAGATCCTCATTGCCACCATCTTCATTTCGCTTAATACGTTCTCATATTCCTGTTCCCGCTACGTCCTGTCGCTCTCCGCTCTCATCTCCACCGACCACGCACCTCCGTCGTATAAATTCAACCGCTTCATCACATCCACCTGAGGATCTTGTACAGCACTGATATCCGCCATGGCCGTTGACTTTGGCCCTCCTCCCCCGCAACAGCAACAACAACCACCTTACGGGCAACCGCAACAACAGGCACCTGGTGGATTTCCACCTGGAGGAGCTCCCCAGGCACCAACTGCCTACGCCCCTCAACCACAACACCAGTACGCGGCCCCACCTCCACAACAGCAATATGGTGCCCTGCCAGCTGGATTTCCACCAGGTGGAGCTCCTCAGGCTCCTCACACATATCAACAACCGCCGGCGCCTGGAGGATATGCTCAACCCCCTCCTCAACAGTACGGTGCCCCGCAATATGGTGCCCCGCAAGCTCCATATGGGCAGCCAATGCCTCAATACGGGCAACCTCAGTGGGCACCGCCGCCTGTAGGACCACCGCCTGGAGGTCCGTCAGCTGCCCCGCCAGGATGGGGAGCTCCATCTCCAGCGCCGACCTGGCCACAAGCTCCCTCTGCAGCGCCCACATGGCCGCAAGCTCCAGCGGGAGGACACCCGCCTCAACCGCCCGCAGGATATGGCGCTTACCATCCTCCACCGCAAGTCAACGTTGCAAACGAAGTCCATTCACTCCACAAAGCCTTTAAAGGTACATTTTCACTTCTCACAACCTTTCCTCGCCTTTTAACAGTCATTTGTAGGTTTTGGCACTGACGAAAAGACCCTCACATCCATTCTTGCCAAACGTGACGGCCAGACAATTGATGCCATCCGCCATGCCTATAACAATAAACACGGAAGCCTGATCGATAAGATCCAGTCGGAAACCTCCGGAAATTACAGAACCGCTTTAATCGCCGCCGCTCTTGGCCCACTAGAATCTGAATGTTTCTGGATCAACAAGGCTGTCGATCGTGTGGGAACTAATGAAGCCATGCTCACCGAAGCTGTCTTACTCAAGTCTACTGAGCAAATCAGACAAATGCGGTCAGTATACCAACATTTATACGGCGTCGGCATGGACAGGGCCATCAAAGACGATCTGTCATTTCAGACGAAGGATTTCTTCGTAATGGCGCTAGAAGCCGATAAGCAGCCAGAATACGTACCGATCGATCCTCTCTATGCACAGTCATCGGCCGAGACCATCTACAATGCCACCTTGAACAGAATAGGTACCAAGGAGAGAGACGTGTGCCGCATTCTCGCCCGCGCAAACGTCAGCCAGATCCGGGCGATAAACTACGAGTTCACGCGCTTCCATGGGCCGTTGGTGGATTGCATTAAGAGCGAGTTTTCAGGACACATGAGGGATGCGTTGCTGTTCATAGTCGAAGGCGCTTTGGACCCTGTGAACCGGGACGCGAGATTACTGGAACAGGCCATGAAGGGACTGGGGACGAAGGATGATTTGTTGATCATGAGGCTGGTGAGGTGCCATTGGAATAGGATACACATGGAGTCTGTGAAGAATGCGTACCAGCAACGTTACGGGAAGTCGTTGCTGAAGAGAGTGCATGGAGAGACGAGCGGGAATTATAGACAGTTTTTGGAGGCGCTGATTGAGTAGTTGTGTGGGGGGTTATTTATTGTAATGTTGCTGTTTAAACATAATGAACGATTTAGATGATGATGAAGGACATGGGGAAACGTATGGATGATATCTCACTCTGTTCCTTTTCCACTGTCATGCAAAATAACACGAGTGATGGCCCATGGACTTTCTTCAGTGTCTTCTTGTTCTCCATTCCCTCTATCAGGAACTCCTCGTCCATACCCATTTCACATTTCATCGTTACTCCTTCTCACCATTGCTCCTCCTTCTCCTCCTCCTCCCACAACTCACGCAACTCAACTCACGCAAATGTCACTGCCCACGATCCCGCTCCTCCCCTCCTCCCCATCCCGCTCCCTCCCCCCTACGCCTTCCACACCTCCCACCACTTCCCTCCCCACACCACCTTCTCCCCTCCATGCCCTCCGCCTCCTTGACCTCCTCGACTACCACCTCTACCAACACCCCTCACTCACACCTTCCACCCCGCTCTCCAGCCCACCACCCTGCATCACCAGCGACCGCGAATGGCGGAACTGGTACACCGCGTTTTGTAGGAAACTGGCGAGGGAGAAAGGGGTGTTGACGCCGCCGTCGGTACAGGATGTGAGGGTGCAAATTGTCGAGGAGTTTGTGTTTGATCAGAGTGTGTTGGGGCGGTATAACACCGGAGGGGATACAACTGGGAATGGGGGGGAATATTTTCAGACAATGGAGTGGAAGCGCGTGTTGGCGTATTTGGAGGAGGTTGAGAAGGCAAGGGAGATGGTTAGGTGGAGGGATTTGGCGGCGGTCAGGGAGAGGAAGGTGATGGAGGGGTTGGAGGAGATGTGGAGAGGACGCGTCGCGGAGGAAGAAGAAGTCCGTTGTCTATTCCCTCCTTCCCTCAGGCTCTCATCTTATCCCCTTTTCCCTTGGCTGATACACTGAGCACACCCACAGAAACACCAAACCCAACTCCGCGAAAAAACAGCGCTAATCCAACACCTCGAAACAAAAATCACCGAACTCGAAACCGCGGTAAAAGGTCTAACTAAAATGCTTTGTGATCAACCACCCGTGACGAGGATGGAGGTCGAGAAAGCGGTCGAGGAGTTCGAGGGCGAGATGGAGCTCGTGAAGAGGAGGCTTGTGGAGAGGGTTAGCAAGACTACAAGAGGTCGGCGCTCTCTCTCGTTGATATCCCCCTGTCTATCTCTAAGCCATAATAATCATTGCTCCTGTGTTTTGCGGCGCTGACTGGGGAATGGGATGGGAGTAGATACAACAGATGTCACGACAACCACCAACACGCTCCTCCGTGAAGCGCGCGAAGCAAGGAATTCGGCATCGTCGTTTACGTCCTCGTCACATTCGCACTCGAGCCCAAACCAGCATCATCATCAGCAACACCACCAGCAGCATCGGGTGTATATCAACCCTGGCTCGCCGACATCACCAAGGCAGACAAGGCATATTACTTGGTCACCCTCGGTGTCCACGGAGAGGTCGAGGAGCTCGGTGGCGTCGATTCCGGCTGAGGGGAGTGGGAGTCCGGGGAGCGCGGGAAGTGCTGTGGGGAATCAGGGAGTGGTGGTGGTTGTGGAGAAAGTGAGGGAGACGGAGGAGGGGGAGAAGCGGGGAGTGGCGTAGGGGAGGGAAGTGTTGAGAGTAAAGAGAGCAGAGAGGCGGAGAAGGGGTGGATGGAAGTGATGGGAGTTGGATTGGATGGATTACGTGGGGGAAGAGAGAAGAAGGAAGAAGATGGGATACGAGTAGGCTTACGCACACACGAGCATCAACTTTAACTTGGGCATGTACACACTTGAGGATGACTTTACCTGTGCCAGGGTTATACTCTAGTATCGTGACACCACATCGTATGTGAGAAATTGTGATGATGGAGTCAGGGGGGGATATTCCCACCGGTGATGGAGCGCTATATCCTGAAGTGTACGGCGACGATGATGATGAGACCGACACATTCACATACATAGGCCAGAAACCCTGGCACGCATATCTAACTGCTCCGAGTCGATTCGATGTTTATAGTCTTATAGCTATAGTCAAAGCCCTCATGATCCAATGCAACCCCATCAAACTCAACACCAACCTGAACCCTCACTACTCTTCCCTCTCTTCCCCATCACCCTATCTCCTCCATTGATCCTCCTGCGTCTCACCACACATGATCCTCACCCACCACGACCTCCCCACCTTCCTCCTCCTCTCGCTTCTTCTCCTTCTCCTTCTCTTCTTTCGCCTTCCTCATCTCCACCTTCTCATGGCCCCGCGCGCCGGGATGACACGGCCCTGATGACGAGTGCATGGGCGACTGTACGAGGTGCTCGCCGTTCTCGTCGAGGCCGTAGATGGCATGGCGTCGGAAGTTGACGGAGATATCCGCGGGTTCTTGACTCATACAGCAACCCATGGTGTGTGTAGTGAGGTAGGTTTTGGTTGAAGGTGTTGGTGGGGGTTGTTGGGTGGTGATGGGAATGGCAAGAGAGAGTAAGAGAAAGAGAGAGAGGTGATGCCATGATGCTGTAATATGAAGGCTACTGGATTTCTAGGAAAGTGAGGCCAGGGAATGAGAGGAGATATATAATTCTCCTCACTCTGGACAGCATGTGGAGGACAACATGGAAGCTGACAGGGGATTGTGTGACTGGCAGAAAGGGAAAGGAATGTTGCTGATGTCTGGGGTGTTGATGTGCAAAAGCCCAATTTGAATTCCAGTGGGTTTGTGAATACTGAGGGGCATGGAGAAACATCAAGCACCAGGGGGAGGAAGAGGGGAGGGGAATGAAATGGAATGACGTGGACTGTGTGAGGTGTTGTGTTGATGTGATGTGAAGTGTGAGTTTTGGGGTCAGAACAGGGAACAGAAGCAGAAGATGAAGCGGAATACCGTGTCGAGTTGGAATTCGGAAACATGATATCACCTACAGTGGTCGGCGGAGGCGGAATCCCCAATATCAGCGGGCGGTGAGTGGTAGGAATGTTTATGCCACCCGTGTGCTATGCTATTTCATGTTATTTACGCTGTTTGGTTGGCCGGGCCCTCGAGATCGGGATGAATCTACCGGTAGTCTGTTGGGATGCGAGGGCCTGAACGAGAATGTGAAGTAAACCGATGAAATGACAACTCCGCCACTGCCACCGACGACAACGACGGCGAGGCCAAGGATGCAGTGCAGGGGGATTATAGAGGAGAATGATAGAGTGGCCAGTGGAGTAGGTGGAGAAGAGAGAGAATATTACGACGGTGTTGCGGCCATGCGGTGCCGTTCTACTGGGTATTCAAGACCAAGAGTTGGAAATCATGGGATATCACTTCGAGCGAGAATTCTTTTGTAAAAGGCAACACACTTTGAACTACTCGGTCGACAACGTGCGCTAGATCACAGTTTCCAACAGTTGTTAAGTGAGGGCCGAATTACCAGGCCTTTACGGTTAATTGGTGTTTTACATTGTACTCGGTACAGTGAGTTTGATAATCTTGAAATATCACGTCGATTGAGGATGGTTGTGAATGAGGTTGGACACTACAATATTACGTGAAAATAATATATTCAACGCAGCTTGGGCTCCAAAAGTCATTTTCGTACATCCAAAGGGAGTGATAAACGGTGTTTCAACGCCTGCCCTATCCTCATTTTCTTTGCCTGGAAATGTCACTCAATGCACGCCCACCATTTACCTCCTCCTCGCCCTCCTCTTCCGCCTGTAACTCGCGGGTCCACTTTCCCATCCCAATACATTCGAATAACCCAAATCTCACACCCTATTACCGTCACACCCTTCGTGGTTCCATGATTCGATTCAAGTTGTGTAACTTGTGTGTTGCCATACCCACACGCTATACTGCAACAATAAGCCCCCGTCGCATATATGACCATCTCTTGGCTTGGATAATCCTGGATGATCCGCATCGACCGTTGCGTTTCTGGACATGTATGAACAGACAACACAGATGGCGAAGAAGAGATGAGAAGGAGGGAGAAAAGGAAAAAGGAAAAAGGGGCGGCATGCGTGATGCGGGGTTTTTTTGTGAAAAAAACGGTGGTTAACGTTACTAGTGGCTTAGATGATGATGATGGACATTGCGGTGGGATTTGGAAACGGGGATTCGTAGAAGTGCGCTTGGTGGTCCCTGCATGGCGCACGTGCAAGTCTTACCGGAGAGGTTACGAATCGAACTTCCAGATATGCTGGAGAGCTACTACTACAAATGAGGGCAATGACATGAAGAATTGTGACCTGGAGGAGCTCAAGCTCAAATGTCAACGCTCAATGATCCCTAATGCTGCCATTATACCTTCTGACTGTTCGTACCTAGGTGAAAAACTTTCATCTCCAGTCCGGACGTCGGCAGATGGCATTCCGGGCCAGTGATGCCAGATGAGCGGTGAGATCATGGCTCCATGGCTATCCAGGAGTTTAGTTAGGCTCATTACCACGCGCGCTCCGAGCCGCTTCTTGCGCCACGATATATCGTGATTGACGAGCTCATCAAGCTCGCTCGCTCGCTCTCCGTGTTCCAAATGTTGAACCATAACGTTGAGTTGTAGTGGTTGTGAGCCTTGTAGCACTCAACACCCAGCCTACACAACTCCACCTCTCCCGATCTCGAATCTCGTTCATCTGTCTTACACCTCATCTACTAGTCTCTACAATGTACGCCTCATCCGACCTCAAGAGCTGAAAATTCTTTGCCTTCATCACTATACCAACATCCAATCCTCGAACGCGGCCAAGAACAACAGGTCTCAAACACCTTCTCCCACCACAAAAGTGGAGAAACCAGACATGAGGTCTCAGATCGCACACCCACACTCTTCCAACAAGCGCGAATTCCGCTGGACCGTTTGTGCCACGTGGAAACTATCTGCGATCGTGGTTTGGGCTAGTCGCAAGCCTTATGGCGTATGCTGGCTGCCAACTATCTTGGCTTGGCGGTGGTATTGAACCACTTGCTGGTGGTGGGCTTGGATAAGGTCTGAGAATTGTAGACGAGGTTGAGGTTGAGGGGTGGGGCCGCGTGATATGGGGGGATATTATGGATTGGAGCGAATGGTTGGTGGTGAGTGGTGGAAAAAAAGCAGAGGTGATAGAGGAGTTCTCATCGGGGATGATGTGGTATACCGAGAAAACGAGACCTAGAGTTCCGGTAAGCAAGCCGTAACCGGTGGCGTGAGCTGAGCTGTAAACTCTCCGTAGAAAGTGGTTCGCATCAGCATACAAGCGAACCGGAGAGCCTGAGCTAACAGAGTTTACCAGAACTTTGATGAACTCTATCTTATCAGGGATAAGTGCTTGGAGCTGCGAATGACAGGGGAACTTGAAATCGTCATTCCTGAAGAAGAAAGGGAAATTTCCCAGGCGAATTAACCATCACTACTTGTCTGAAACCCCCTGAGCTACAGATTCGGAGTGTCCTCGGCATCCTCGAGTGATCCTGAGTGTGATCCTGTACTTCGACAGCTGTATGCTGAATATCAGTAACGCTGTGTATGGTCCAATACCAGTGATCAGCCATGCATGCACTGAAAAACGTGGGAAACTCGCATACCAACTCGCAATTGACCGCATGGCAAAATTCCGCGGACACGAGACTACACAAAGTCCGATCCAACATGCCTTCCGAAACTTATCTCCTGACGAACCTTGCAGACGCACAAGAGGATCGAGAGTCTGGTGAATCATGATTCTCCATCTTCATAACCGACAAATATCCCAATATTACTTCTAGACAACATCGCACATGTTGCATTACTAGTAGATCTACAGCTGAAACTTCAGCCAGATTATGGGTGTATTTTGAAGTCAACTGTGACCTTCACAAAATCGCCACTCAAGTCTTCGGTGTCTCGATTCCACAATGTAAGAAAACAATGAAGCCGACATAGCCGTGTTTCAATAAACGGCGACTGGGGTGTGGTGCCCGGTCCTCGGAAATATTGCACCCAGGTCCGAGTCTGCATCATCGCTATCTGTATCCCATTTCGTGGATGATTTGCAAGGTGTCGGAAGCCGTTCTCCAATAACACAACCATGAAAGTCGGAAGTCAGTCTTCCGGTTGTCATTCAATGCAATGTCTGCATCGTTTGCGGTGCTACCAAGTGGTGGCGAGCTCCGTCGGTGAGAAAGGAGGGAAAGTGTGAACATCTACTCCGTGAGCTGACTGAATGCATACACATGCATTCTGACGTCTGTCATTTCTACGATGGACTAAATGCGGGGGGCAAAGCAATGATCGGGTTTGCCCGTCATTGCAGTTTGCATAAACATGCCAAAGTGATAAGCGGAACGTTTCCGATCTTGCAGAAATGCTGTTAGATGGGATAAAATCTCGTCGAAACCGTTGTTGGTTGAATTCAGCATGTGCAGACGTGTAAGTCGCGCTTCTTGATACACTGGTTAACACTCGGAGCTCGGCTTACTAAAATCATTATATCAGTTTGCCGAGGAGATGCACCGGAGAAAGGTGATTTGCACTGTTTGTACTGAAATAATCAATATCTGTCCGGTGGTCCGGTGAAATGATGATTAGGGGCGAATGACATTTCATGAAGACGTGTAACGTAGTATGATGGCGGAGATATGAAAGATCTCGACACAGTAAGAATCTTGTTCTGACACCCGCAGTAAGCGAGACATCCATGGGGTTATACATGTGAGAAGTCTTCCCCGAAACAATTTTCCGGGCTTCCCTGCATTCAACGGCTGGCCGTTGCACACCGGAGGAGGCCCAAGAGCCCCCTTCCCCGAGACCGACCAACAACCGAATGAATGAAGCGCACAGGATTTAAGGAATCTCCAAATACATCAATTACATGCGAATATGCGAGATTCGGGCGAGCGGAAGGCGAACCATGTTTTCGTTGAAGCAACGGGGATCATGGCTCATGGAGATATGTGTTCTTGAAGACCTTGTGGGGGACGGTATGTGCTTTTCTGTGACTGGTATCAGGATGTGATTTGGACCCTGGAAGTTGAGGAAAAGGAGAATGCTGATTGGTAGGTCCTGGACCTGTTTAGTCTAAGCCGGAGATGAGTATTCATGAGCTTATCCTTGAACTTTCTTCTCCGCCTGATATCTTGCAGATGTAGTTGAGTCGTGTACGTGTCAGTGATCAATTGTTTAGGGATCCCCAGCATCTCATTGATGTAATTTTCTCCAGTTTCGAGATCCCCATGTTTAGAAACCTGCCCATTCAAGCAACACGTCCCGAACTTCAGCAATTGAAACCGATGGGGTGGTCATGTGAAAACATGGTCAAAACTGACAGCTCACACTTAATCCATGTATCTTGAAACGTCATGGAGTATTGCACAGCAGACCTATTCTAGCATTCCCTGGCGATTCGTAGTTATTGAACCCGGTAGGCTCCCAAAGAGCTCAAGGAAGTTAGTACACCTCGTGGGAAACGCACAACATCACTACAAGCCTTGCGGGGTTATCGGCGTTAACTTCTGTGTGATTAATTCTCTCTATCGTTTGCGCTGTACATGTATGATGACGACTGAACTTCCTTCCAGCACATAGACTTACAGTCGTGCTAGTAAGCTTTGTATACGGAGATGCTCGACAAACAGCAATTTTTCCTGCACAACCTCCTGTGAGAAGCTGCAAGAAGTCAGCTCCGAAGTTGTGACCTGTGCTCATCTCGTCCCTCCACAAACACTCGTCATGTGGACCTTTTCCAGTATCAATCTCTACAGAGCCCACAACACTTGAGCCAGCCTTGTCCCATCTACCTCCTGGTGTACAAGACGACTCGCGCACCAAATTACCTCGCTCGTTTCTTCCCCTGGAGACTCCAAGTGGGGAAGCTAACAGAGTCAGCGGCATCTTTGCTGCAACATTCGGCATAGGGTCGGCATGCTTAGTCGTGAAAAATGCAATCCAAAGCCTCTGAAGCTGCCATCTTCCGTAGTGTGAGCCTTGGAAGGATAACTACTCGTTCCGTGTGCCGGTTTTGATGGCGAACTAGTGGCATAGCTCAACCGGTCACAATGTCGTGATTTCAGCTTGAGAGAGGTTGAACTCGCTCGCTTCAGGCCGTGTTTTGGCACCATCGTGGGCGAAATCGGATGACGAACGGAGAACGGAACAGACCCTGTGATAAGCCTCGGGTCAGACACAAGCCCCGGCCCGATGTTGGACTGAAAGGTATGCTCTAGAGAGGGAGACTCGGAACTCCGCAACATTGTCCGAGTGGCCAGAATGGCCCGTGAGGTTACGATAGAGTACGTAGATCGGCCACCAAGGGGATTGATCGTCGGTGAATATGTAGCTCTGAGACTTTCATTCCGCCTCAGACCTGGGCCATACAACGCTTTGGCGTTTTCGGCGACGAGGTCATGGAAAGGATCCGTGTTTTTCTTGGAGGCCCCACATGACGGACCGATGAGAGGAAAGGACCTGTGGCTTGGTTTACACCCGAGCTGTTGATGCTTCCAGCTGTATCCGCAAGTCAGGACCAGTTTGCCTTCCGGACATTCGGCACTGTGCGCAGTATATGAGGGGAAATGCTGACTTCGATGTGCAGCGTCAATGGCTTACATGTTAAGCTGACGACATATTGTGGTGGCCACCCATGATAGTCTTGTACCATACCGTGCATCGAGTTTCAGGATGCATCATAGCAGTGTACCAATGGTGTTTGTTTGTAGAGTACCTTGCGAAGTGGTTAGCTCTGACTGCAAATCGGGAATAACTCATGTGTCAGCCTTTGTGATCGAAAGCAGGCCCTTCAGCTTCCCCAGTTACACACTCTCTGGTGGCGGTAGGCTAATTAAGAAAAAGTCCATCAATTTCTACTATCTTGCAGTTGGGTTTGAGAGGAGCCTGAGAGTGACCGATCGAGCGCTTGGAAGCGCCGCGAAATGAGGGAGCTTCCTTAGCCAACTCAAATTTGAAAAGAAGAACCCCTCATTAATTGCCTATGGATTTAGGCTGAATATCCCATATCTGGGAAGCTTTGGCTTCTTTCACGGTGGATCAAGATTTAACACTTCGCTTTCCATCTTGGTGAGCTCGGTGTCCAGATACCGTATCGAAGGGAGAAGAACCAGGTCCCGGGAAGCTCCCAGTTGCATTTTCCTACTGTAAAAGAATGACGATGATACAAACAAGACTATAAATTATCGATGCAGAATACACTGAGGTGTTGAAGTTGGAGTTCATCTCACAGTTGGATCGTTGGCGCGGGGGCCGATCTCAAACCTGCATGGCAACCACCTCACGGTTCAGCCCTCTCTTCCACCACCTGATGCATCAGCCCCGCCTCACCCCACGTCCTCCATCCCATCCGTTATGAGTGGCTAACAGCGGGCAGCAAGTTGCATCCCCGTTTCAGCCACTTTATTCCCTCTACGATGATTCCACAACAAGCAAGTGTGGGGCGCATCAGCGAAAAACACCGATACCGATACGAAACACAACCAATCATGATCCGCTTACCTACGCGCTAGGGCTGGGGGAGGACAGGCGAAAACGGCAACATTACCCTAGGGCGAAGTCCAACAAGCGAAACGCTGGGAGATGTGTTACACCATATTGCACCCGCCGCGAAATCCTGACAGCTGGGTAATATATTTGTGACGTCGTCGTCATGGCTGATGGGGATGTAGCTGGAACTCGTGGGAGGAAACTCTCAGCGTGTTGGATCTCGCTGAGTTATGGATGAGGGGTAAAGGTTTGGCTTGATGGAAGTGGGATGAATGCCGTCATGGGGTTGAACAGCAATCGAGGTTGTGGAGAGTCCAGAGATGAGAGCGGGGAATGCTCTAACAGGGAGGGATGCTATGTGCTCGAAAAAGATAAACTTGGGGATGAAAACTGGCAATGATGCTAGCCCGCAAGAGAGCCAGTCACAGTTATTCCTCAGCAGATTGTGGGGAACTATGGCCCTCCTTGTAGTAATAGATTCGGAATTCGAATTTTCTCTGCACCAATACCGGTCGTCCCTCTACCAAACTCCCAAATTGATACGACCTGTCATTCCAATAAGTTCTCACAAACAATTTTACCGGCCTGGTGTGACAAGCGCAAGAGTCACACACACACCTCCCCACATGTCGGATGATACGCATGATGGTATCAGGTCCGGTGGGCATGTTTCACTGTGGCTTCCAGAAGCAGCCTTATGAGGATATCCGGAGAGGCACAGAAACTAACCCCAAGTGTGGACGGATCAAATAGCACTGATACGGCCTTTAGTTACAGAGACCGTTCTTTTCGCATTTGAATTACGGAGCTGACTCCGTTGGAAGGAGCTATGTGCAGTTCATCCCAGCGTTGGTGTTCGACGTTTTAGGTCCAGGAACGCATGGCTCCGTTCTGGCATGGACGGAAGCTGTGATACCAGTTTCTAGTCTCCCACCTTGTTCAAGCAAGCGTGCTATACGGTGGATGCGTACAGCGCTCTCTTTTACCTTGTTTTGTTGACACTGTAATTGTGGTTTCTGATGGAGCGATACCAGTCCACAATCTGGAAACATCACATCCGACTTCAGACCGCGTAACCTCAAGACTCGTGGCGCTTTTCTTGTCATCGACAAGCAACTTCGCCATGTACTCCCTCAACAAATCTCATATCGCGACTAACCAGGAGGAGACTTTTCAGTAGCACAATGGCTGATGCCCCTTCCTCATTCAAGATACGGCGTCTGAAATTAAATCTAAGTGCCCCTACAGATACATTTCAGTACCTATCTCAGAAAGAAGGAGAGCCTCCCTTTGGGCCCAAGTCGGATGCTGGGCCTACCGAGTGAACGGATGTCACAACCCGCATTGAGCCAGAACGCGCCACAACTCCTTGTAGGGAGCATCTCCTTTCTGCTTCAGCTTTCTGGTGCTTCGGATGATATGATGCCATGATGCAGCGGAGTACGGGACAGGGAGTGAATTTCGACAACGAGGTGATAATGCCACATGCCAAACCCTGTAATCGGACATTCCGAACCAGGATGACAGCGGCACGGGGGTGATGATAGTCATTGAACTACAAAGCCGGCTACCGTATCAACTCTGCTCGGTCGGGCCACGCGGGTACAGATGCACGCACCGACGAAGACGACACCAACGCCGTCGCGGGAATTGGAGACCCATGAATTCGGTAATAGGGATGAGCTAACACCCCCAGGTAACAACCCACAGTTACACGCCTTAATCCGTATGGAGGATTTTCGGGGACGGTCGTTAGCTTATTTCTTGACGAGCGAAACTAATCGTTTTGAGGGCATTGCAGTGTAATGCAAATGGTTCGTCTCGTTCTTGATGAGCTTTATTTTTTCCCAGACAGCCAACCAGCCAGTTTGGAGGGAAAGAATGCAACCCCCGCTGGGATGCTGAATGCTGTGTGACATTTTTCCCTGGCATTTCGCGCCTGGCATGGATATTCCTGACTGTTCGTGCACGTGGTAATGTTAGGAGATGACCGGGACTTTGATGCCGTTGGGGATATGGAGCCCGATCCACAACCACAGCACTTCTCACATCAAAGTGGATGTGGGGATGGGGGGACGGACACCAGCCAGCCTTGTGTGCACAACCCCTACGCAGCACACTTTATGTAGGCATGATCGGACTTCCATCGGCCATCGGGATGGCCTTTCCTTTCAGCTGAAGCCTTGAGCGCCTTGTGGAGGAATGGTTATGCCGTTTATGGTTCCTGGTGACACTTTTTTTTTTTTTTAAGGCCGAGTTACCGGCGGAGAGGGCTGGAGGGAAGAGGAAAACAAGGATTTGGGTTCTGAGACTTTTAACAAGCCACAACAGGATGGAATTTTGGGGAGAGGCCCTGGCAGAGGCCCTGAGACGAAACCGTTATGATGTTGTTTGGGCTAAAGTTAACCCTGAAGATCCCGCCTATCTACCGATACTATCTCTCTCTGAAGTTTCAACGGTTCTCCTTCCTACATACCGTTTTCCCTCTGCCTTTGGTAGTGGGAGTAGATCGCGGCACGTCGCGCCTTGTGTCGCGTCGTCATATCCTCCCATCCAGGCCACCGGGGGTGCTCGTTATGAAAAAAAAAGAAGCTACTGATGAAACGTGGGAGCGGGCGTTCGTTCGATAAAACAGCCTTGGCGGTGGACCATAGGGCTAGATTAGGGCGGAGTGACAAATCCGGAACTCCGCTGAGTTCAGGAAGTGATGAGCACTGACTGGGCTGGCTGGCTGTGGGAGACTCGGAGATAGACTGACACAACGAGACAACAGACCGAGGGGGAAAAAGGCCCCACAGGGCTTCGTGCCAGGAGATGTGAGGCTTGTACTGCTTGATACACGTCGAAGGCGACTCGGGACAGACACCTTACTGGGTACGATGTAGATACACTACGTTTAGTTGGTGTCGGAGGTGCCAACGGATGTACATGACCTTCGGAGTTCATGAGCTATGCGAGATCGAGAGCTCGAAAGTGAGTGGGAGGAAGGATAACCTAATCAAATCAACCAATCCCTCAGCTCTTGAGGAAGCTACGCTCGGAAGTGCAAGCGCCAGAGCAGCAAGAAGGAAGGCCACAATCGTCCTGAGCCAGCCCAACAAGGAATTGAATTCTCAGCTGAACATTTGTGTCCAGGCTATCCACTGAAGACTTCCCTGTCCCCTCGACTCCGAGTCTCATAGACGAGAGAGTATGGGGTGCCAATTTTTTCCCCGCTGTCGTCGTCGGCGTTGCTTTCCAGTCCGTGAGGCTGTAAACTTCAATTCAATTGATCGATGGATGGTTCACACCCTGGGTGTCAGCGTCAGCACCATCAGCAGCAGAAGCATGGCAGCCAGCACCCAGCATGCCTGCTCCAGCAATTATCCTACCATATGTATGAAGCCTCCCCCACCTCCCCCACACACGCACCCCTAGCTAGCCCTATAAGACCTTGAACTGCCCCCGCAGGGCTCCGGAAAGCTGAACGAACGCGCGCGAACATACAGTACGTCGTCGTCATCATCATCGCCATCATCATCATTTTTTCCCGCCGCCATCCACCGCCAGTCAACAAACGAAGGATACATCGGTCGACTCGGACATAAAACCTCGAAGGAGCGTTTTTGCCACTGGACTGGACTGGCTTACGATTCGAGCGTGTGAGGAACGGACATACACACACGCACACACGGACGGAAACACCGGATCTATCGCGTTGGGCTGGACTGTCGGAGGCGTGGTGCATACAGTACAGACGATACCACGAGCAATAGCGGAAAGTGGAAGTACATTTTTGGGGATTGCTGGTGTGCGAGAGAGAGGAAGATTTTTACAGAGCGTGTGCATGCCACCGGACTTTGCTGCTTGTGGAGTTGTTGTGTGCACCTGTGTGCGTGTGGGAAAATCGACGGAATATTTTTTTTGGAACAGGCGAGGGGGAATAATAAGGCTGGAGATATTTTGGCAGCACTGGGTACCTCGTCTTTGCTCGAGCCATATCTGCAAGGCTTGTGACGCTCTGAAGGCCTGTGACGCTCTGAAGGCCTGTGACGCTCTGAAGGCCTGTGACGCTCTGAAGGCCTGAACGACAAAAAGGCTGTTAGAGAGTGGACGGTACGAGCACGGCTACGCGCACACACACACATACACCGGAGACGAAACGTAAGACGAGCAGGGGAGTAAGAGTAAGAGCAGGAACCAGAGGCAGCTACAAGACATATCTGCCTACGATACAGAACGAGCCGGAGGAAGTGATTGAACTTGGACTGGTTGTGGTGTTTGTGGTTGAAGAACGACGTCGTCAAAGGTGAGTGCAATCAATCAACCAATTTCCCCTGGTGCGCGTTCGCTCGCTGGCCCGAGCTTTTCCACTATGTACTCTGCAGCATGTCGGCTGGCTGGTGTTGCACTTGCCACCAGCTGAACCCTGGGGGGCGGGCTGTTCCCCTCTCTCCGTCTCCGCGATGGGCGATGGGTGAGAGAGGGAGGGAGGGAGGGAGGGAGGGG
>ML220125.1:198409-220194 GCA_004786065.1 Ascodesmis nigricans
CTCAGCATGATGGTTCAAACACCCTCTCCTTCTCATTCATATCTCTCCTGGACCCAGCAAGCGGCCGCCACCCGTCTCCCTCCCCCGCCAGAACCCCAACTTCCCCGCATCCCACCCGAGATGCTCACATCCAACACTCAAGACCCACCGCCGCTTCTCCCGTTGGATCCCCACCCCCACAATCATCTCCAACATGCTCCCCGGCGAACACACTCGGACAGACGACGCAGTCCTGGACGGGAGTGGGCGCATCTTCCGGAGAGGAATTCGGAGCCTCGAATGAGGCCCTTCTTGAACATTCGAGACAGAGACGGACCAAGCTCGCGGTCGCGGCCAGCTTACAGCCCTGCACAGCCGGAGCGGTACAACTCACTACCGACAAATGGACACCAGTGGGACCGAAGAAGTTCGAATGAGAGCAATCCTCATCCAGCTGAAGAACCGCCAATGTTAAAGTAAGTTTTATGCATCCGCTCTGTGTCGCAGCGGATAGGCCGGGCGCGGGAAAATGTATGGGATTGGATGAGAGGCTAATGATTACATAGCAGGCATTTTATAAGTTCGCCGGGGTTGCCACCGAGACGCCCAAACGATGTGTACGATGAGCAGATGCTCCGCAAACTTGATACACAGGGCTTGTCATCGACTAGGGTCACTCCACCAAGGGATTCGAGGCCATCACCAAGGGATTCGAGGCCATCATCAAGCACCGAGCCACATCAACCACCGTCAACATGGCCGAGAAACCAAGCATCCTCTCCGAGATCAAGAGATGACTGGTCACTACCAAATCGTGGCAGAGCTTCAATGCCAAGACTTCCACCTATTTTGGGCTTTTCATCGGCACCAACAGAAGAGCCGGCCTGCCATTCTGCTCATGGTGATGAGTCACCATTCCCATTCCCGCGGTTCCCTTCACCGGCGGCAAGGACGAACCGGAGCTCTATCGACTCGACCATGGATGAAGAAGGTGCCGCCCTAGGACGCTTGGATATCCGTGCGACCCCGCCATTATCGTCGTCATATCCCACGACTCGCCGGAAACGCAGGGCGCACTCGCCGCCACCTAGCATATATGGCCCCTTCTCGGGTGCATCAGAACCATCACGGAAGGAACCGATGCTGGACACGCATATGGACATTCTGGGACGACGAACGCCGCCAATTCACCATGGATACCCCCACTCGGCTGGCCTGCGGACAAGCCCAAGTTGGCGAGCAAACACGTTTTCATCGTCGTCGTCGCAACAATCATCAGTACTACGAAGCATGTCAACAGGCCCGTTATCAGTCACCTCGACACCATCATCATCATTGGAGTCGTCACGATGGCCGCAGATGCTGCAGACTGGAAGCGAGTCGTCATCCTCGTCGTCATCGGCAACGATCCGGGGATACTCGCCAATCGCCCACGGTGCGAGTGATGTCCATGGGTTCATCAGAGATCCACCGCAACCACAATTGCGGCGGACAGGGCCTCCACACATGTGCACCTGCTGTCCGAAAAAGCCAAAACGGTTCGAAACACAGGAGGACCTAAAGTAAGTGCTGACTCGAGTCACATGATACAGTATATGGTTACTGACACTACCTCAGCGCCCACGAAGCAGAAAAACAATACAAATGCCTCTACTGCAACAACCGCTTCAAAAACAAAAACGAAGCCGAACGCCACCAAAACTCGCTCCACCTCCGCCGGTATTCGTGGTCGTGTGTGGTCCTCGCCGACAACTTCCAAGCTGCTTTCCACCCTCTCCTTCCCCCATCATCTTCCTCCTCCTCCTCATCCTCTACTCCTGCCCCACCGCCACCGCAAATCGATATCTGCGGCTACTGCGGCGAAGAATTCCCGCTCGCTAGCGTCAACGGCGACAAGAAGGAATGGCAGGAAAGAAAGTACTTGCATCTCCAGGATCAACACAAGTTTGGCGAGTGTAACCAACAGAAGAAGTTTTACCGTGCAGACCACTTTAGACAGCATTTGAAGCATTCGCATGGTGGGACGAGTGGGAAGTGGACGAATGAGTTGGAGAAGAGTTGTATGCAGCCTGAGGAGGGCGTGTGAGGGGTGTGAGGGGGTGTGCTTGGGGAGTCGGGGGAGAGGGATGTTGAGGGAGCGGGAGATACTCGAGCGGGCCCGAGGGTAATGGATGTTGTGGTGGATGCTGGCTTGGATGGGGATACGAATATTGATGAGCACCGACGCGACGACCATGTTGATGCTGTTGATGTTGATGTTGATGTTGATGATGCTGGGGAGGCGGGGTATACAGTACAGTATTGTCTAGTATAGTTTGGGATGGTATCATATAGTCATGCTTCAACATCAAAAGAAGTGCCGAGGCAGGCAGACATCGGAGGGAGGGAATGTTTTTTTTTATTTTTTTATTTTTTTTGCATTAGGCCGGAGTTTTATTGTTTATTGTTTCTTTTCTTTTTCTTGTTCGTTTCTTTTTGGCTGGTTTGTCTTTCAAGGTTTTTTCTGGGCTGGGATTGGGATCATCTTGTTGTCATTGTTCGGGGTAGTTATAGTACTATACATACTATTATATATCTTTTTTTTTTCTGTGGCTCTGTGGCTCTGGTTTTGTTTGGTATTTCGAGGGTTTCTGAGCTTCGTCTTTTAGCTTCGTCTTGAGCTTTTATGGTAGCGTATTATGCGGAACTATTCTTGACTACATCCGCTTGTAGTTCCGCGGCGGTGTCTGGTCGTCGGGCCTGGGGGACACGTACTAGAATATAATATAGTACACAGCCATGGTGCAGCACTCACAACGACGCCCTGTGGAGATTAAACTCGCTTCTCAAAACTCAAAGTTGGGGCGCTATTTACGATCTTCGGTTCGATCACGCGGCGGCGTGGGGGGCGGGGACGGTGGATAAGCCTGCTACAGGGGGATGCAAGAGAGAACACTATTATTATGAGCCCGTTCGAGCTTGCAGATTTTTGAACCGCCGTTTATGACCGCCTCACCAAAATCTCGGACGGCCGTAGACCCCGAACTCCGTGATTGATTGATTGAATTCATTTTAGCGCATGCGTCCCGTAGGGATATGGCGCAGCAACTACTCTACAACCTCCACCCTCACCCTCCCCTATGGTTCTGTTTCTTTACAGGCTTTCTGTATACATGATGTTCGTCCGTTGTCAACCCTCTTTCTCGCCGACCCTTCGCACTGGCGATGGCCTCCTTTTGAGTTGTGATAGCAGTCTACTAAGCACGCTCTCTCCTCTTTCCGTGTTGTACCCTTCCCACATCCGTCATTTCCAAATAGTTCAGAATGGCTGCTGTCGCCCTCCTTTCTAAAAATACGATTGAGAGTTCGTGTCTTTTCATGTGGCCGACCTGCTTTAGATCTTTCCATAGCTTCTCCTGTTGTCTTCTCCAGTGTCTGCAATATTTAAAGAGGTGCTCCCGGTTCTGACGACGGTCACCAGCACTCTCCGCTCGTGGCTCCCCCTATTCTTTCCAGGCACTCCGCCGTTAAGCCTTTATTTGTGGCGAATCTGAAGCATCTACTCGCCAGGCTTTTGCAAGCCCTCATCACTGCTTGGTCTGGCTTCCGGGTTCGGGGGAGCTTGGATCTATGCGGATAGTATTTTCCGCACGTCTTGGCTGCCCACACACTCTCTTCGTCCACATTTCTCTTTCTCAGACTCTGGGCCACGTGTGTGACTGAGGTTGCCCCAAAGCGTCTTGCACCCCGAACGATTGATTGACTGATTGATTGTAATCATTTAAGCGCATGCGTCCCGTTGGGATATGGCGCGAGCTACGTACACGAACGTCCCCTTTCCGCAGTGCTGAACTGCCTTAACTCCAGGCTCTGTTTCATCCGTTTTCAACCCTTTTCTCGCCGGTCCTGCTACCTCTGTAGTGGCCACCATTCGAGCTGTACGCACAGCGTACTTCGGCTCTCCTATCTCTACCCTTTTATCCTTCTCCTACATTATCGCTTATAGTCTAATTATCTCCTCACTTCTCTACCTCGTCTCCATTCTCCTATCCCATCCCCATTCCTCATGCTCCCTCTCCGCCCTTGCTTGATCCTCTTCTATTGATTTTGGTCTCCCCACGTGTGTGGCTTCGATGAAACTCATGATGGCCGGCGTAGCTCTGGGTTCTGCGAAGATTGTTGATAAAGCATGTAATTTCGTAAAGCCTTCTCTCTGTAGCATGGCCCACATCTTGTCTTGTCGCCTTCTCCATGTTCTGCACTCTTTGAAAAGGTGTTCCAGGGTCTGGCTCGGGGCTTCGCACCACCAGCATTTGTCGCTTTCCGCTTTATCTATCGATTTCATGTATACAGCGATGACTGCTAGGTCTGCCGTGAACCTGTAGTTGTGTATCGCAGCGTTTTTGCGAGCTTTTGCCTCTACAGGGTCTGTCCTGGATGACTTGCGAAGTTTGTACGCCTGAGGGTAGTACTTTTGACATTTGTCCTTAAACCACCGCTTTTCTTCTTGGAATCTCTCTTCCTTGATTCTCCGGTTGATATGGGCTAATGAGGGTCCTCGGGGTACCCCTCTATACCATCGATCGCAGGAGGCGGCCTCTTTTGCCGCGTTGTCTGCTACCACGGTGCCGTCTATGTCTTGATGGCCTGGTACCCAGTGGAAGTGTATTGCACCCCGAACGCCGTCTATACGAGCAGTGCACTGCACTACAGTTCAATGTTCAACTTGAACACGGTTTCTTGGTGTATGGTGTAGTTGGTTATCACGACAGTCTAACACACTGAAGGCCCCCAGTTCAAATCTGGGAGAAATTAGGGGTTTTGCTTTCTTCCCCTCTTTTTTTTTTCCCTCGAGAGGAGGAGGAGGGAGGGGGAGACGGGGGGAGGATACATGTTTCTCCCGCTCTCGCTCTTGATGTTGGTTGAGTTAGGTACTATCTACGGGTGATGGGCTTTAGGCTTGGTTGCCGGTATGTTTGGGACGGGATTAGAGTAGGAATTAATGGTTAATGGTTAATGGTTAAGCCACTAGGCTATTCGTCACTCGAAGCGATTCGAGGCTACCGACATGGTGTATGCTCTTTTTACACCCGACCCTGAGGGTTTACGGCTTCGTGAGATGTGCGCATTCTAGTTGGATCAAGGATGGCTGGATACAGCGGCATTGACTTATTATGCATAAGTAGGGTGCCTTTCACCTGGTGCAATACCCCCGAACCCCCAACATACGGGAAGATCATGTATAGTACCCACAACTACTCCCGCTCCTCTCCCTTATCCCCCCTCCCCAGGCTACCCTCCGCACCAACTCCTCGCCCCGATCTCTTGCCGACATCTTCTACCCCGACACACACCCGTCGAGTGATGCCCATGATCCGCTCTCTCCCACATTGTTGGAACTTCCCACCGCCGTATTCCGTATTGCCGTACGTGCTTAAATAAGTATCACAGTTGTAGAGTACATGTATTACCGTAGTATCAGTTTCAAACCAAGCCTCATCATCACTACTGCATCGACAGCTGTCGTTAAAGAAGACACTGGCTGTTACAGCACAGTTGATTCTATTCTTCAAATCTGTCTGGTATGCATGATCTCTCCCTTTTCCAGTTCTTATTTCCTTCCTTCCTCCCCACTCCACTCCACCCCACTCCACTCCCCTCCACCGCATTATCGCATTATCGCCCAAACCCCCGGAGGTGGCGTTAACAACCCTCATCCCATCCAGCCAGCCACCCATAACCACGCCCCCCAAGAGACCCCCAGTCTAAGTTGAAGTCTACCTCTCAATCCATTAACCAATTAAATTACACCCCCTCCCTTTTCTCCAACCCCATCATAGTCATCATCAACATGCAACATAATCATCATCCCCTCCCCCCATACATGGCGGCGGTGGGTATCTAACAGCACAGTATCTATAACTAACTTGAAGTCTTGAACGCCATGTATCCCACCCCAATTCCAATCCCATCCCAGTTCCCCAGTCCCCAGATGTGCAGGATCGCACCCATCTATCCAGGGCTGCCGTCTGTCTCTATTACCCTCCAGTTTTTTGCTTCATCGACATCGACAATATCCAGCATCCCCCCAAAAAACCGACCGACATCAAAAAATAGCTGAAACCTCAACCAAATGAAACTAAAAAACTAAAACTAAACGTACTAACCCCAAATACCGTGATGATGATGATCCAAGTGCACCCGAAACTCCCATATGACAACAACAGCAAGATAAAAAAAAGAACAGATCCAGAATCCACATCAACTACATCCTCCACAGCCGTCAACCCTCAACCCAACGACGACGACAACAAAGAAAACTAACAGTAACAAAAAACATAAAAAAAAATCTAAAACGGTAAACTACTAGCACTAGTAATCGTGGCCGACTTCTCAACCGGCCCCGCAGTAACACCAGCATTCACCACACCCGGTCCCACCAACGCCGGCGCGCCCATCATATTCAAGCTCACATTCACGTTTCCCAATCCCTGATTCATTCCGCCTATGACGGTTCCTTTTTCCGGAGGCGGAGGGAGAGGCGAAAGCTGAATTCTACCTCCACCGACACTATGAGCTCTTCTTCCCGCCTCGAGAACTTTCCTGGCTTCGTCAATTCGCTCTATCCACATGCGCATTTTCTCGGATCTCTGGCATTCGACGTTCGTGATTTCCTGGGGGGAGCACCAGCCGGATTCGGACATTCTTTTGAGAGTAGCATCATAGGCGGCGAGATCCGAGTTCATCTCTTCTCTCAGTTCTATGATAGTCCCGGGGGTGATGTCGCCAGAGGTAGCTAGGGGTGGGTGGAATGGCGCGAGAGGGGTAGCGGGGTCGATGGACCGGGCTTTTCTGTGGCCGTGGTGATGTTGGGTGGATGAGAGAGATGACGGGACGAAGGTGGAGGCGAGAGGGGATTTGAGGGGCGGGTGGAGAGGAGAGATGATGTCTGTTGGGGAAGCAGGTTGAGACATATCAGGGAAGACTTCGGAGGGGAAAGAGATGCCAACGGGGGAGCCACGGCGGGAGGTGATTGAGTGGTGTGTAGGCGATGATGAGACGATGGCATTAAATGTGGCAGCGGGAGGGAGAATGGGATCGTGATCGGGGTCGGTGAAGGCGCTGACAGATGTATTCGGGGATACTTGAGCGGATAATGGTGTTTTGAAGGATGCATCTGGAGCGTGCAGGAACTCGTTGGTTTCCTCAGGTGGTGTATTAGGCGTTACTGCAGAAGCCCATTCAGGGAGCTCGGGCATTGGTGGTGGCCTTTGGGCCGGAGACGGTTGGTTGGGGCTCGATAGCCGCCGTTTTAAGCTGGCCCGGAGCTTTGATGGGAGGACTTTGTCGAGAATTATGGCTGTTCTACTAGGCGGCACTGACTGTTGCGGTGATTGAGGTATTGATGCAGGTGCAGAAAATGCTTCAGCATGGATATCGATGGCAGAAGCGCCAGCCAATCCGCCATAAGGGCGTTCGCCGACTAAGATATCGTGAGATTTGGGTATATCATCAAACTGGGGTAAACTCACTATGTGATGGTGGTGTGGGTGGCATTGTCACCGGCGCCAGCTTCTCGTTGTTGTGGTAGTGGCTCATGTCGTGATAGTCTGACGATGTTGAGACCGATGTTGTAGATCCTGAAGAGACCGTGTTGGTTGATTTCATTGCAAGCCCCAGTCCTGGCATTCCAAACGCATCGCGGTCGGCGTAACCTTCATAATTATCCTCCTCCTCTTCCAAGATGGAAGTTCCGACTATTGAAGAGTACGGCGCAAGAAGTGTACTCTTCAATGAGGAGACATCGGTTGGTGTAGCGGGCATGGACAAGTTAGGGGTATCATAAAGTGCATCCAAAGCGTCGCAGGATGCGGGTTGCGACAATGGAGGCATTGATGGAGGGGCTGATCGTATTACTGGAGATTCCACGATGAATTTTGATGATGATCCAGCTGGTGTGGTAGGGTTAAGTAGTGGTAATTCCGGCTTTCCTCGGCGCTCGGACAGCCGTGTTGGGCTCATTGATATCGTATTCATGTCGAGTCCGATGGAGTGTGTTATGTGGAAGACGTTATGTCGACTTGCTCTGCTGCTATCACACTCGTCTTCCGGTGTTGAGACTCCCTTTGCAACAGGTGCGGCGGAGAATATATCCCAGCAACAGTAGTGAAGACTACTTTCCGTAGGGCGATGTGGCTCAGTCCTTTCCCTCCCCGCTGCCCCTCAATGCAAGAGCTGCGTGGCACCGGCAATTGCGCACACGGACCTCCTCACCCACTCGCTACCAGCTTAACCCCTTGTCACAGTCCTCCTCGCAGCGATTCAACTCGCACCTCCGTCCACTCAAGGAGCTGCCGCCGCCGATGACACTGCTCGTACACCGTCGCTACGGCACTTGATTTTTTTCTCGTGCTGCTCGATGATGCTGTATCTGCGGTTGGGGCTGTAGCGTGGCGCGTTCGCAGACGTCAATTGATAAATTGTCGCAGCGCACTATCGGGCCCGTGATTGGAGGTCTGCTAATATGGAAACTCAATTGCTCGGAGCTACCGGGATGGCCGGCGATGGAGTCGGATGGGCGGTTTTCGATGTTGGCTGGATGAAGCCGGTTGGGGGTGAGCGGGCGGCCGACAACGATGATGACGGGGATGATGGCGCGCAGCAGGTAACCAGAACGTTGATGATGGTGACGATGTTGAGGATGTTGATGTCCGCGTCTGTGTTGTGTTGCGTGCGGATACTATTCTTGCCTGGCGCGTGGGTGCAGCGTGGAGCTGGTAGCGGTCTGTTCTCCTTTCGTTTGACGGAGATGAGGGAGCAGCAGTGGGAAGACGAAATCGATGGGGTATATGAAGCGTGTGGTCGATGGACGATGGGAGAGGGCAGATCGGAAAGCGGAAGAGGAGGCGGCGGGCAGCGGGGGAGAGATGGTTGGACAGACAGGACGGGGGTTGGGTAGGGTGGCTGGCTGGCTGGCTGGTTGGGAGGACGAGGGTGGGTGGGCGCGGTGACGGGGTGGTGGTGTTTTGGGGGCGGTGATGTCGGCCGGCGCGGTGGAAGCTTTTAGAACAGCCGCCCCGTTCTCCATGCGACAGACAGACAACAAGCAAGGCCTTGCTTCCCGCAACTCCACACCACCAACTAGAAGGCCTAGCGTTACAACATGTCCATCTAACCCGCGAAGAAAACATCATGCTCACGACGGGAAACAAAACTAAGAACCCTCGTGGATATCCACAGCAGAGAAAAAAAATAGTCTTCGCTTCCTTCTTTGCCATCTCTTCCATCCGTCAACCCTGATCTCATGAACAACCCCGCTGCCCATCATCCACCGCCGCCTCATCCCACACGACACTCACCCCATCCCATCCCTTCAAGCCTTTCCACCACCACCAGTAGTGAGCCGTCCAGACCAACCTGACGCAGCCCAGCGGATGTCCTCCGAGCGCATTTTGCCGCGGATCGAGAATGCGAATGCCATGTCACACTCAAGAGTCCTCCGCATGTATAGTATACTTAGGTAGCATCATGTAACTCCAGCTACATAACCGTAGGGTACTCACCGCGCAGAGAGCTGTGTCTGTATGTATCCCCACTGTGCTCCTGTGACTCCCGATACATGCTGCGGCCTATTGCAGTGTTTCTGCTCTTTGCTCTGCCGATTTTGCACGCGCTGGGTGGGAGGGCATCCCCCGTGTTGGAGAGCTGGAAGGATGTGACATCGAGAGATGGGGAGATACCAGTGGGAGAAGGGGACAAAGGAAGGGACCGCGTTTCCGATAGCCTTTGCCCAGCCGTCACGCCCGCTCCGTGAGCCTGAGAACATGTGTCATCCCTTTGCTCGTATCCTCTCCACACCATGATGTGCTCGCTGCATGTCGCTCTTTGAATAACGAAGGCGACAGGGCTGTGAGGGTAACGGAATTCCGAACAATGTCCGGCATCGGAAGTGGAAGCCTACCCTCGTCGTTGTTGGAGGCACGTGATGTTGAAACTTCATGCGCCACCCAGACTACGCCACAGTCTCGTATCTCGTCCTCGTCACGCATGATGTCTGTTGGGCGCGGTGGGAGTTGTTTCAACCTGCTGACTTCCCCTTCCCCGGCGCAGTCTCTGGCTGCCTGGTTGATCACATGTCTAACTTTTAACTTTTTAACTTTTAAACCCAACCAATTCAATCCAATTTCGAATCCAACTTAACTCGAATCCATTCATCTTGATCTTCACCTTTATCTCCTCACACTGGATCAACAGTCCATCCCCAGCCCTAAGCACCCAGCCAGCCAGTATCAAGTTCCTGGCTCCCCGCAGTACATCCAGTGCTTTATATACTTCGGGTCCGATCATCCCCACCAGCACCTCGAATCGAAGCGGCCCTTACATATATGTACGTAGACCATCAACCCTGGGATGTGATTTTTCCGGGCTTGATGGAAATAATGGAGGTGGATGCAGATGCGGATGCGGATGTCATGTATGTCTCGGAATATCTCTCGAGCTGGATCTAGGAGGCGGGGGTGGCGGCGGGGGAGATTGAGAGGTGAGAGATGCGGGTTGTGAGTTATGGGTTATGGGTAATGATGATAGTTATAGAGAGGGAGGAAGAGTGCTGGGAGTGGTGGGGTTGGTTTATCTAGTAGTTAATCGACTCGAGGTTACTCGGGTTATCTCCCAGCTATCTATCTACTTCGGTCTTCGCGTCACCCACGACAGCTGTTTCACCACCGCTCAGTCCTCAGCAAGGAGGCGGATATACCCAAAGACCAGGATCAGGATCTCCGCTACATCTACATTCTCCATCCACAAATCCCACCACATCTGGCTCCCGAATCACCACTCTCTACCTCTCTCCCATATTCCCCATGTCAGTGCCTCCTCCACTCCCTTCCCCTCTTCATCTCAGCTCATTTCATCTCAGCTCATTTCATCTCAGCTCATATACCGAAACAAACCTCAACATGCAAACATGCAAACATGAATCTGAATCGTTAGTTTCTTGTTGGTTACATCCGCACCCGTGTCTAAGCCTCAGCTCACTGCGCCCGCCCCCACCTGTCAAACTCATGTCCCTTCCCGCGGGGGTTGGTTCCATGGGTGCGTTTTGCGGGGGATCAACCTGGACTGCGGTACGTTACGTTGCGCGAGTGGTGGATCAGGGAGGAGTTCAGCTGTCGAGTGGAGCGGAGTACAAGATGGAGATTTGAACTGAGCTGAGGACATCATCATGTTGTATGTATTGTTATGTCACAGCCGATGAGTGGGAGCTGCGGGGATGTGCAGATGGAGTGGGAGCAGGAGACTCGAGGAGTTGTGGTATGGTGCGGGAATAGGGGAAGAAGATGGGGGATTTGAGTGTGTGCCAGTGGTGGAGTGATCAGATAGGGTATGAGAGAATGTTCACATCTACAACAGTAGAGTACGAGTACGAGTGCAACGGGTCCAGGCTCAATAACCAGCAGTCATCAGCCACCCCATTCTCCAATCCTCCACAATATAATAAATACCCCATTAAACTACTCCAGGCCTACCATCTCTCTCTCTTCCCCCTTCTCTCTAAGTCCAAAACCGCCCCCAAACCTCTCCCTCGTCCTTCGATCCCATAAACTGTCCAAGTCAGCCTCCGATTCTCTTTTCGTATGTGTTGTCATAACAAACTCCGACTCCGAGTCTATCTAATCTGCACAAGCACCAAGTATCCCATCACAGGCAGCATACAGCAACAATGCAACCACCGCGACCACGCCCAACAAAACTTCGGGTGTGGCTTGCGGGTAGATGTGGGTTACAATGGGTATGCAGTGCAGCGCGATGCAGCGTGTGGGCATTGTTAAGCACGTACGAGTATGTACTGAACGGGATGAAGTTGCAGTGAGGGCGTAAGTGAGTGTTGGTTTTCTCGAGTTTCGAGTATCGATCGAACTCGCGAGTACCACTAGCCCAACGCAGTCCAACTCGTATCACTCATACGAGTGAGCTCACCCACGATCGTGTGGCTGAACACGCCGCAACTCGACCAGAAAAAAAAATGGATAATAGCAATCGAAGCCAACAAAAAGCAGGCCAACATACCTTAAACGCAACCCTCACCAGCTCCTCAAACCCCTCCTCCTTCTTCGGTTCCTCAAACCGACTTTTATACGACGTGAATGCAATGCCCGGTAACGGATCGCGCTTCTCGGGGTTGAATGACTGTGTATACACGGAAATCGCGCAAAAGACGTTAGTTGATGTTCGGTTGATTGATTCCATATGACTCGATGTATCCATCCGTTCATCCATCCATACATCCATCCAACCGTACGCGAAGGAAGGAAGGAACAGTTGAGATGATGATGATCGTATTGACATCGTTCACCACCACCACCACTGGCACCATCCCATCTTATCATCATCCTATCACCGGCGCCCATATCCTCGGCGATCCGCATCCGCATCCACATCCACAGCCCGAACACCACAACCGGGCGAGAGTTACGAGAAACGGAAGAAAATTTTTTCTCATCCTCTTCCTCCCCCTCCATCTCCGTAGTCGTAGTGACCAGGATGTGGGATGAAGAACGTTTGGATGATGACGGGTTTTTCTTCTGCGTTCTCTGCAGCTCTGTGGTGTACCCATGGGAGATTGATGCGGGCGAAGGATATTTTCGGGATCGGAAAGAAAAAAAGAAGGATATGCGCTTTTCCTGTTCCTGAAATGCAGGCAAGGATGCGGAGCTAAGGGTCGGTTCAATGCGGTGTTGCTGAGAAAGCAGCAGCAAACCACCACAACCAAAAAGCAACCACACGACGGTGCCAGCGCAGCAAATAAGGTGACAGGAATTGGCCAATGCTAGGATAAAAAAGATGTGACAGATTGGGTAAAATGGGGGTTCGCATGCAAAGATACGTGTGGATAAGGGTACCTGACATACCTCTTTGTCGGAAAATGCCCGGACGGCATCGTTGTGAAGGCAGATTTCGGGAGGGGTCGCGAAGTAAACGCAGCGGGGCTTGAGATTGTGTTTCTCAGCGAGTTCGATCCATATCGCCCGAGTCTTCACATCGGCATTGGTGTTATCTGCCCAGTCTTGTCAATTAGGCCCAATGCTTGGAGAATTGCAGAACAAACCAACTACAACACTCATTCCCTCGGCTAATAGCTTCTTGGTCTGGGTGATGCATTTTCCTCTGGACTTTAGCAAATCTTGATTCACCCTCACATATCCCTTCGGCTCCAGATATCGGTGAAAGAACGTGGACTTCCCAGCGCCAGGGGAGCCAACAAACACGATTATTTCTTGGTCTTTTTTTGGTGCGAATGGGGTAGGTGATGACGTTAATTTCTCGGAGTCGGCGATGTGTTGTGCAGGTGACCATGGATGGACTTTCTCGCGTCCGGTTTCACCTAGGAAAAACTCTTCTGGTGTCCAAAAATGTATCCCAATGTTGAGAGCCCAGTGCCTATCACCACAAATCAGCACCTGGTTCGCAACCCTCTAGTTCGCCATAACGCACTCACCAATCTGACGCGGAAAAGTCACCCTCACGGCCCGCAGCATCTCCAACCAGATAGCTACTCTCAAGATCAACACTGTGATGATCGAGGTTGAGATCATCCATCATCTCTTCCCACATCCCAGTCCGAGGTTTGCGGTACTTGTCTTTCGAGGTAGCAGCATATAAATGAAGCGGGATATCGAGCTCATTCAAAATTCCGTTAACCTTTTCCTTAAACTTGATGTAATGTGCAGTCTTCTTTGACGGCTCCTTCAATCCAGCTTGATTCGTAAAGATAACGATGTGGTAGCTGATGATTTCGAAATGAGCATCGACTCCAACCAACTCAGTCGGTATTCGTACCCTTCTTTGTAAAGCCCTTTGATCTTCGTAGGGATATCTGGATGCCACCATTGCCAGTCTTGCGTGTCTTTCGAATGAGTGTTTCCCGACTTAGTTTTGATCAAAGTCCCGTCCTAACCTCTCCAAAGTCAACACTGTCTCTTTCCTACCGCACAAACCTCACCGACTATCAACGACGTACTAGATCGAATCCCGCGACCTTTCGATTCTTCTCCGGTAGTTGTTGGGTTTGCTTCGGATCTTCGTAGCGGCAGGTGAGAAGCGTCTCGCCGATGACCTTCCATTTCGTTTTCGTAGGAGGCTTCTGGCTAACGGGTGTAAAAAAGCTGTCGACGGCACTCTCTGTACGTCTCGTTACCAGCCGGTTCGAAATCAAGGAAGATGATGCCGTGAACGTACTGGTAGTCGTCGACTGGATTTTCCTTTTCGTTGACGGAGGGGAGATGGCACAAGAGACAGATGCAATAGCGCGCTTAGCAGGGAAGCTGGGCATGGCGGAGATATTGTGATATTGACACGACAAACGAGTGTGGTGGTGAGTGGAGGAGGGAGAGCTCGGCTGTGAGGTGGGAGACGCGACGTGGAGCACGTTGACGCGTAAAGTGGTGATCTCCACGTGCTTCTGGCGTTGATGTCTCACTCCCCGTTTTCTGGATATTAGCCCATGGGTATCAAAGTTGCCTTATTTGAAGGATACGAGATAATATATAATTTTACCACAGACCTTGTAGTTGAAATTTGACACTGCTTTAAATAGATCATGAATTTAAATTTATATCACTCGCACGCGCACGCGCACACGCAGCCCCACCACCACCCCACACTAAAAATCCCGGAGCACATTTATGGTCACCACCCATCATCTCCAATATCTCCAGCTCTCCACCCGGACTATCCACCCCTACCTCTCACCCATTTTTTATTTACAAACATGTCCAACCCATCATCAACACCCCACACCTACGTGGTCGAGCGTACCTCACCCGAATTTCCCTCCGACCCCAGCCCTCACTAACTCCCCCCTCAGACCTCGAACCCGAACTCGGCACCTGGTCACTCCTCGAATACACCACGATCGCCTCGGAAACCGCCCTCCCATCCCGCTTCTACCTGTCCTCCCTCCCCACCTCCCTCGCGTCCAACCTCCCCGCTCCGCTCCCCTCCCTCCGCTCCGAGTCGTTCGTCACAACAACCCAAAACATCGAGGAGCTTGTGGGCGAGGAGGGGAAGCATAGAGTGTGTTTGTTGGATCCGCAGGCTGAGGAGGAGTTGACGCCGGCGGATGCGGAGAGGTTCGATTGGTTTGTGTTTGGCGGTATTTTGGGAGATGAGCCGCCGAGAGGTATGTTTTTGCTCTGGTTAGGGAGGGGAGAAGAGCATGGATCTGTATGTGTCTGTGAGTCGATTTGGTGGACAAAGACACAAAGTGGAAGAGGATAGGAGTTAACGGGATGGGAGAGGAACCATAAATCACTGACACTACTTCTCCTGCAGACCGCACCTCCGAGCTCCGCAAATACGGCTACACCGGCCGCAACCTGCGAAAGATGCAAATGACGACCGACACGGCCGTCCGTGTCACGCGAATGGTCATCGATGGTCAACGTTCGTCCTCTCCCCATTATCCCCCTTCCGAGTATTAACACAATCAGAATCTCTCGACGCAATCCCCTTCACCGACTACCCTGAGCTCAAACTGGGCAAACACGAAACGACCACGATGCCGTTCCGGTACGTGCGCGATGCGGCTGGAAATCCGGTTATGCCTGATGTACGTAACTCCATAAGTTTTACCGTTTTCTCCTTGGGGGTATGATGTGCTGACGGGCTACAGGGCATGCTCGACTTAATCAAGAAGGACGCAGACAAGTCACTGGACGATTTATTTTAGGTAAAAGTCTCGGTTTTGGTAAGATATTGGGGGAGAGCGTAGGCGGGAGAGACAGGAATTTTGGGTTTTGGATTTTGGGTTTATGGCTTATATGGATGGATGGATTGATATAAGATATGTCGGCCGGTATGCTGGTATGCCGGTATGTAGGTATGTACGAGTGGTGATACCATGTAGATGTAGATATCGGTTATTTGGGGAGAATAGCTACTAGTAACAATAGGGGATGGGAGGGCGTGGAGGTGGAGAGATGGAATCTGTACATTTTGGGTAAGAGGGCGTTCGGACTACGAGACACTCCCTCGTTTTATCTACACCGGCTTCCCCCACAGAGAGACACCCCCAAGACCAACGTGGCGTGGTGAGCAGTGGGCTATAAACTGAGAGATGGGTCATGGATCGGAATCTAATTTCTGTTATGATACAATATATGAACTTCCGGTGTCTCATGGTCCAATAGCTCGAGATTCAATCACTGGCGAGATCCTGTTGCTGTCTTCACGGAAGAAGCCAGATGCGTGAAGAAGGAGAAGAAGAAGATAACAGGTGATCTCCGCTGTAAAAATTTGATTAGCACTGGTCTTTATTGTTGTAGAGGGAGTGAGATTCCGCCGTCGTGGTTGCTCAGTGTGAATAGAGAGAGAGATGGCCCAGACATGGAGGAAAAAGGCGTATGTAGAAGGCAAGAAATGACTCCCATCGTCGCCCCAGAGCAGTCAATCAGTGTTCTTTCATTTGCGTCAGTAGGAGCGGAGGGTTCGTACTACACGTCCCAGATGTTGAGTTTATACCTATGACTAGTTTAGCTACAGGATTTGGGGGGGGGATGAAGCACCCCATGAATTCAATAGTCCAAGACAAGACGGTGGTGGCGTCTTCTTTCACGATGCGTTCTAAGTTTGACGATGGTGGTTTTGCTGGCGTTGTCGAGCCCGAGGATTACGATCCATAGCTTGTGGTATTTGAGGCGTGCGTTGCAGAGGATTGAGAGCATTGGAGATGGAAGAGAACGGAATGTAGGGGATGGTTGTGGTGAAGAGACACAGAGCTTCCACAGTCGAGGGACAGCAATAGGTGAGGAAGATTCTGCATCAACACTGGAGCATCACAGTATAGAAATCAAGAACGTCGTGTTGAGCCCGAAGACATTTGGACGGCCCTTATCAATTCTGACCAGATATCTTCCGGATGGTGGTGGAGCTGAACGGAGGTTCATTATGCAGCGACCCCGAACACCCTCTAATAACTACTAGATATTGTTGAGAAGGAGGCTTAGCATCAATTTCACCACGTTCAAGTTCATCGTACCAGCATGACTCAACTACTCACTAGCAAGATGTAGAAGGCGCCAGGCGGGAGCACATGACGCACGACATACGACACCACAGTAGAGTACGATTACCGTTAATCTAAAGCTTTTTTACATCTTCACGACGACAACAAAAACGCAAGCATAGGAAATTTCATTAACCCTTATTCAAATTATCCTCACAATCCTCTATAACTCCATAATACCCCGTCCTATCCGCATCCTAACACAAAACAAACCAGAAACCAAACACTGAGAAAAAGCAGCCTATGCAACATATCCAGGAGAAAAAAACAAAATCCTAAAGACAAGGGAAGAGAAAAAGGATCGCAGACACCGGAATGGTCTCTAATCCCTCACACATGGCCCACCGTTAACCCCGACACTCCCGACATCCCCGTCACCCCTAATACCCCACGCACATGACAGCAAACAAACCCAACCCAACGACTGAAGGAAACGCGGAAACCCACGCACCGATAAACCGAACTCCACGATGCCAATCTACATCCTCATGTTCATCCCCGCGCCACCCATTCCATTGCCCATAACCCCCATCCCATGGCCCGGGCTCCGGGCAGGTGTTGCAGTGGCCCCATGAGAGTTCCATACTCCGTTTCCATGCCCTTGATTCCATATTGGTTGCTGTGCGATGGTGTAGCCTGCCATGGAGTCCTGCATGCCTGGGTGGCCGGGTGCGCTGGACGATCTTGGATGCATCGGAACGCCGCCAATGGGCGTTGGGCTACCCCATCCAAAGGTGCCAGGAGTCCGTTGCTGTTGGTGGGAGGGGAACTGAGGCGGGTATTGCTGCGGTTGCATCTGCCGTGGGGGACCGGGCATGGCAGGGTGTTGTTGATGTTGGAGGTGAGGTTGCGGAGAGGTGTGAGGGGAGCTGTAACCGCTGCTGCTGTAGGATTGCTGCATCATGGGTGGGCGGGGAGGCGTGAAGGATCCAGGTTGGGCGGATGGCTGCTGTTGCGGGAAGTAGCCACGTTGCTGAGGGTAGAGTGGTTGCGGGGAGGGCTGCTGTGGTTGAGAGAAACTACGGTCGGATGGATATCCTGAGGGAGGATACTGTCGTTGTTGCTGGGGGGGAGGGGGCCCATACCCCATTGGCGAAGGCGAGTACGAGGAGGTTGGGTTGAAGCTCGTAGACATTGGGTTAAAGCGCATTGGGTTCTGCGGAGTGGGCTGGGCCATCATCATTGATGAGGGATACTGCGGCGGAAAGTACATTTGAGGCTGCGGGATAGCCGGATTCATAGGAACGTAAGCGGACCGGCCAGAGAAGTCGTCGTCGTCCCGCCGCCGAGACCGTTCATGTTTCGTTGGTGCAGGTGTCTCCGGTGGAGACTCAACAAAGTCTTTAAAAATTCGGGCGCGAGCTTTCTCGTATGCAGCTTCTCTTTCCTCTCGGGTTGTCTTCGCAGGATTGTTGGTGGTTGTCGAATTATCCCCATGCTCCGAAGAAGATTCCGAACCATCTTTACGCGGCGTGTTTGTGCCCTTGCTTTCCGACCCGCCCTTCTCTGAGGGAGTGGCACGGCGCATGATCTTAACCAACGGCTTGCCTGGCGTGCCATTCGACTTTGCCTGAAGCTGCAAGGACGGGACAGGCCAATCACAAAGCTTGGTTACAGGTCTATAATAGTTAGTTCTACCCGACTTGGGAAAAAGAGCAAGTACACACATTTTAGCGGCTTGCCCGCGGAATATCTTGACAGCGGCACAAGAACTGTCGGCGACATGTGTCAACCTGTAGTACTCAGCCATCTTGTGTGTCAAAAGACGGTGATATGAGTTCGTAGGTGGCAAATCAAAGACCTCCGTCCTGGAAGCAGTAAGCAGGTGAACATGATGCTTCATATACGAGGTCGCACTCTTTCTCATTGATGAATTCAATGATATCCTTCTCCAGTTTGACAACAAAGAGCCTGTCCCGCGGATTCTCCAAAGCATCGAGCAATCGTGGATCAGGATGATCAGCGGGGTGAGCCGGGAGCCCATTAGGCAGCTGGCGACCGAGCTGTTCTTGTGAAGAAACCACTACAGCGGGAGAGGAACTGAGTTCAGGCGTCTCAGCCGCAGAATCCTCAGTCGAGTCAGCGGAGGTGACTCCATCACCGTTTTGCTCTGAAGCACTCTATCAAAGGTTAACGAAAATGGAAATTTAGGTGCCGAAGTTTTGTACCTTGGCGTTCCCATCACCGTTTGCCTCTTCTTTTGAGTCGGACTCTATCTCATTATCGGCGTTAAGGGACAAATTTTTGACCAGGATTGTCATCTTGCCCATCTCCAATGGCTGGTCTGAAGAGTCTTTTACATCTGGTGCACTCGTTGATAATGGTGTCGTAGTATCATTAGTTTTGGTTGAGGACGTAGGCATCGTCGTCGTCGTAGTCATAGCAAGTTCGTTCTCAGTGATGGCGGTCATATGTTAAAGTGTAGTCTATGGGCAGTATGGTAGAACTGCAAAACGGCTGTCAAACTACGGTCCGGGTAAGACGGTCGACCTTTGACTTACCTGAGCACACTAGATTTATACCTGGGCAAAGAAAGAGTCTTGAAAAGGAAATGGGATCAAGAAGTGGTGCCGAAATGCGAAATACGAGCAGAAAGGGAGGAACGATCGAAAAAAAGCGACTGAAGAAAATCGTGAGGCCTCCTAGACATATTCCGATGCAGCGTGGTTCATCTGGTGCGCACGGACAGAGTTGGCGAGCCCGTCGTGGTAGAGGACCGAAAGCGGGGTCGGCGGTGTACAAGCTCGGAGCTCTGTAGTCGTGTCTCCGCGCAAGATTGACGAAGATCGCACCCGAGCCTTGTGGGCGTAGTATTGCTCAGAGGCAGACGTAGGAAGAGGAAGGCAACGGAAGGCCGGAGAACAACGAGCGCCTCGGCGGACGAATGAGTCGGAGCGCGGCGGTGCACGAGAAAGATCCGAACGAGGGAGCGGGGATAGCTAAGGGGTGTGATTTGAACAGGGGCAGGCCGTGGAGGGTGACAGGATGGGTGGGGGGGGTGGGTGTGGAGGGACGGACGGTGGGAGAAGGATGAGAGGAGGAGCAGGGCGGCGAGCTGGGGCGACTGTCTCGCAAAAGCAATCCCGGCCAGTGATTGGACAGAGCCGCGCCCAGTGCTTGTGGCCTCAATCCATCACTCGTTGCGGTGCGCCACTTTTGGTGTGCCACAGTGCGCACCCTGAACAGTTGAACAGCGGACGTTGGACACCACCAGTAATCCAGTCAGCCCGCTCTCTGTCGCTCCAGTCAGCCTTCTTCACCTGCCTGCCCTGCCCACCGCCCAACCACCGTAATCGTGTGCGCACACCTTGCACACCTCTGCCCTCCCGCTCTACAAGCTCCTCCTCCAGGCGCCCACTGTTCTTGTCCTTGAACGATCGGCTCCTGCACCCAGCGCATCGCCAAAATCACTACGATGCATCGCTACCGCAGCTCGGCCTCGTCGTCGAGGGCAACTCCAACGACCCGCTGCCAGAAATGTTTGAAGCTCGGTGCGTTCTCCAAGCACAACGCTGTATAAGCGTTATTCTCCTGTTGTGTTACCGTAACCTGTGAGAATTCCATGTTGACAAATTCTATTCAAAGGACACTACACATTCGAATGCAAAGTCAGTGCCCAGGAACAGCCTTACATTTCTCGTCCATCTCGCACCCAGCAGCTCTTCAATCCCAAGCTTCAGCCAAAGCTTGGTGAGGCTGCGCCGCCAAATGAAACGAACCTGCTCCAAAAGAAAGGTGTCGCAGACAGTATTTTGAAGCAGAAAGAAGATGATAGGAACCGGGATCGAGGGCGCAAACGGCAACGCGATAGGTAAAAACTCGTGTTATTTTCTCTTGTTGTACTTGAGCTCATTCAGGATCTAGATCCGCATCTCCCAGGCGTGATCGGTCACTCTCAGCCAGCTCAGCTACCTCATACTCCACCGTCTCATCAACCCGCTCTCTCTCTCGTTCTCGTTCACGCCGCCGCTCAGCATCCCGGAGCCGAAGCCACCGGCGGAGGCGTTACTCTCGATCTGGGTCTAGAAGCCCAGGTCATGAACGGTCTGTGAGACGAAAATACCGGGACTCTCCCAGTCCCAGACACCGGGGTCGGAAGCTCAGTGTATCACACGGAGAGCGTCGAACCAGAAGCCGTTCACCTCCACGGAGAGTCAGCGGGGTAAAACGGCACCTAACCCCGCCTTCTCAAAAGATGGATTATGAGCCATCCAGGAGAGATCCGAGCCCGCTTCCTCCACCACGCGAGAGAAGCTTGAGCCCTTTTACACGGCGTAGACTAATGACGGAAGCTATGCAGCGCGGTGCATGATAGTTGTAATTGTTTCTTACCTGTGCTGTGTTGTATCATATATCTGCTTTTTGTATCAGGAGTTTGGGCGACCTCGTTTATACAGTTATCAGAGTCATGTCCTTATGTTTTTGGATCCTTTCAGTTATATTCATAGCGCCATGGAAATACTACGGTTCACAGAATGTACACGTTAGCAAAAACCCAACCACTATTGATTGATTGATTGATATCATTTAAGCGCATGCGTCCCTTTGGGATATGGCGCGTCATCTACTCTACAAGCCTCCTCCCTCCCCGACCCCATTGCTTCCATTACATTGGTTTATTCCGTACACTGGTTTCGTCCACTTTCAACCCTATTTCTCGCCGACCCTTCGCGCTGGCGATGGCCGCCTTTTGAGTTGTGCTAGCGGGCTGCTAAGCACGTTCTCTCCTCTTCCTTTCCATTATTGTGTATGTCACCTCCCC